>OU015524.1:10461415-10624186 GCA_907165065.1 Caprimulgus europaeus
ATGAAGCTATATAGATGGTTTTTAATTTTTTTTGTTTTCATTTTCACTTTCATCTGTTTCACTTTTTTATTTGTCAGGCTACACTTTTGCCAATCAAGTCAAGTATAACAGGTGGTCCTTCCCTTCACACAGCTTTAATGATAAGTGACAGAACAGCGAAAGGCACTCAACCGCCTGCAGAATGCATTAAAAATTCAAAACTTTACTTATCAGTCTTTTATTAAAACTTTCCGTAATTGTGTAAAATATTTCCCCACTGGGTTAGCTTTCAATATGGAGTGCAATTATATTTCTGACACAAAAATAATTAGAGTTTCAAGAAAACTAAAATGAGGGCAAGTATTTTTAAAGCAAAAATCTATTCGCTTACATATGTGAAAAACCACTATAACAAAAAATTAAGCAACTACTGAGCTGAGGCACTAGTTTGTGTCATTTACCTCTCAGCCGTGGTGAGCTGAACCAAAACCTAGCCTGAAGGTTTTTAAATGTCTGGTGACTGTTGAAGAATGTGAATTTCTCCTTTGGTTGACAAAATACTTGAGTGTGTTGTGCCTCCCTGTGTGCTGTGCATCTCCCCTTGCACTCTTGTGAGCCGTGGCTACTCTAGCAAGGTTAGGTAGGTTACGCTGAGGTTTTTGGTTAACACTAGTTCCTGGTCCTGGAAGTTAGTCAGCCACATGGTCTCAAATGGCCGTGGTAACAAATTCATGTTTTGTCATTAAGGGTAGGTCTATTGAGATTTCAAGTGGCTTCTTTTTGAAATCCACTTGAGGATTCAGATGACTGAAGGCCATGGTGTGTATTTACAGCATGCCAAGCCTTCTCTGGCATGCGTGGTACCTGTGATTGCAAATGGCTATTTAGACCAGAAGGCTGTTTTAAGCAGAGATTTAGTCACTCTTTGATCCAGAGTCACAGTGGCTGAGCTTCCTCTGATGGTGCCAGTGCAAACTCTCAGGCTTTGGGAGCACTGAAGCACCTTCCCTATTGTTAATGACTGTCACATATTAATCTATGCAGAAAAGACTTGTCTCCTTAGCCCTGTTAAGCTGTGAGTTTACAGCTCTGTGTGAAGTAGTACAGGCAAGGTGCATGATGAGATGCAAACAGGGGAAAAAGTGCTTTTACTGATGTTTGCAGAAGCAAGCTAGACACCTGTGAGAAGTGAATGCTTCAGGGACACCCACGTTTGCAAATTGTTCATGGGTATCTTGGAGATAGCACTCCTCTACTTGTGGAGTGATTAGTTACCTCTTCAGCACTGGCAAAGCTTGTGGATGATGAGCTCTGCCTTCACCTGCAGGTGTTGCCATGGCAAGGGACTCTAGAAGTACATTCAGGCAACAAAAACAAAAAAAAGAGATAAAGCAAAAATGACAAATGAGGAAGAAATGGAAGCAGAAGACAATAAGAGTATCAGACTGAAATGATGCTTTCCCAGTGAGAGCTGACATTGTTTGCAGCTGCCTCCTGTCCTGCCTGGCATTGTCAGATGCTGGCAGGTAGCCTGCGACAGTGGCACTGTGAAGTCTCCTGTCAGTCTGTCAGCTTGCACTTGTGCTGCTGTGGTGCAAATATGGTCCAGCTTGAGGGAATCAGACCATGACTGTGGTAGCTTTCTGGGACTGATCACCTTGCAGTCTAACACTTTGATTCAGCGTATGATTAACTTTAAGCATGTAAGGAGCCCCTTTCATTCTGGAGTGCTTTAAAGAATCAGAGTTTAACTATGCCAATCTTAGTCTGGTCCTGATTTCCAAGTGTTCAAAATGGGAGTAGCATTTTTCTTCCTTCATCTCTGTCTTCCGTTTTATCCTGTATCCTGTGTTTGTTTCCCTGTACATGTGAATAACTTACTCGAAGGTGTGTGCATGTGTATGCATCTGAACTACTTTGTAAAGAAAAGCTAGATATGGAAGACGTGTTGCGATCTAGTTTTTAAAGTAATTACTCCCTTTTCATTGTTCCGCTTGTCAGTGAGTCCCATAGCTGGGGATGGCTGCTGTGGTATTTTCTTTTCTACTCATCTCTCATACTTACTTTTCTCCAGAAAAGTAAGTAATCTTAGAGAGAAATATTCTTCTCTGTTGCATCCTAACTATATGCTGGGTGAAACCCCATTTCCTTCATACTTCAGTTTTCTCAAGAAGGAAATGCAGTTCTGTTGAAGGAAGGAGAGCTGCGGTGTGCTGTGACAAGTCTCCCATCCAGGCAGTTTTGGGAGCAGGACTGTGGCACATCTCCTTCCAGACTAGGTGTTGTCTCTGCTGGTGAGTGCCAGTCCCACAGACTATGGTTGGCCTCTCCCAGGGCAAAGACTTTCATATATGCTAAATTTAGCAGGGCAAAGTCAGTACAGAAAGAAGAGTGCTCAGTGTGTGCTCCTCAGGGTGTTAACATCTGTGATATATATGCTTGCCCTCGTTCAGTGAGTGTAGCTTCCTTCCTAATTAAGAATTGCAGTAATCAGCCAAGAGGCTTATTGTGTGAAGTTGAGGAGCCAAAATTATTTGTGAATTCCGTTCAGATTCAGTGGATTTTTTTCACCCACCCTAGAAATGTTTCATTTCTACATTTTGCAACAAAGTGCTTTAATTTTGTAACAAATCTAATTTCCTTCTTAGAGCGTGAAATGGTAATTTTGTTTTGCTGTAAAGACTATTCTTGGGTTGATCCAAGCCACTAGTATTGTTGTGAGGTTTTTTTGAAGTTTGGTTGTCAGATTGAAAAAATTAACTGTTTGCATAGTTGGTTACATGAGACGGATCAACAGCTTTGGGGCAATATCTGAGATCAGGGTCTCTGCCAAGAAAGAGGATCAGCTGACAGGACTGGACAACCTCCTGCATTTATTTTGCCATGGGCAAAATGACATATCCACCATGTTCCTTACAAAGCTTTGTCTTTGCTGAGTATGGGGTAAGAAAGGGTATTCGTAAGGTAATGGTTTGCCACTTTGTTTAGAATCTGCTTATAATTATTTTTTTATAAGTACTTCTATAACTTTTTACAGCTCCTTCATTCCACTTGTTTTTTATGGGTCAACAAATTTACCAAATTCCAGCACAATGTTTTTTGGTGGGTTTTTTTGTTTTTTTTTTTTTTATGTCTGGGGCCTTAGAGAACTCTCTGAGCCAGTGTCCCTAAATAACGTTGCTGGAGGATTAGATGTTGTATGCAACCTAGAAATGAGAGCAGTCATGGTCTATTTAGGAGATATTAACCCATCAGGAATCCCATTCCAAACAAATATGATCTATAAAGTCTTATTACATTGCTGCTACAGCGTCATCCAGCAACTCAATTAGAAATGCAGAAGATGCTGTTTGAAAGCTCATTTTGATCGATGAAAAGACACTGTCAATGTCAGTGGTGTGTTAGACCAAACTCTATGGAAAGGAATCCATTATCCAGGGGTGATCTTTTTCACTGAACTGAAATAAGAATGCATCAATCTTAGATCCTAAACCAGAGGAATGTGTTGTGATTCCAGCGTGTGGGTGTTTGTTGTTGTATTTACACCAGTGCATTTCATACCTAAAGAGAAGTTTCCACTGTAGTTCAGCCATTTACTTTACACTAGAGTTTGGATTTAACCCTTGACCTTCTGTGGCATCGTTCAGTCTGACTAAAATAAAATACCTTAGGCTGTTTTCTTGCCTTTCTCAGTGCCCAACTGGGCACTGTGGATTATGCCTAAGGTTTCTGTCCTCCTGCTGTAGACTATTATGGCATGGTCATCTTTGTGCAGGAATCCTTTATAGGTAGCATTTCACCTTCATCATCTCAATACATGTGTGTGTGTGTACATATATATATATCTATATATCTATACTTTTGCAGGTGCTTCAGCTTTTTTTTTCTTTTTGCCCAGTCATCTGGAATTACTCTCTCAACCTTTTCTTAAGGTGGAGTCACCCTGTTTTCATCTAGGCTTGTCAAATTTTGTTATAGAAATATATAATATTTGGATGATTTTACATTCCTTCTAGTTTTGTTTCTACTACTTGCAAGCACTCTCAAATGCAAGCCCGTTAAAAGAAGGTCCTTCTTAGTTTAGATCTCTTTTGATTAGTATCTTGCAATTTCATGGTGATTTTTGAAGCCTGAGCGATGCTATACACAATAGTGGTTTTTCTTAAATTTCCTACATGGATTCTACAGTCTGTTGACAAGTGCTGACCCAGCTACAGCTGCAAAAAGGTTTGCAAGTATAACAATTGTAAGTATTTCCTTTTCATTCTTAATGTTGTCTGTGCTATGTGAGTGCAGACAGAGATGGTTACGGCTACGTGAGGGCTCCACAAACATGTAATAGTGGATGCTAACATAGAAGGATAATTCTTGTCTCACTTATTTGTTTTGCATTTTAGGCCTTTTATGCATTTTTTTGGGTTAAACAGTGGTACCTACCTTTGTAGCAAGATTATCTTTCCCATGGGCTTTTTTCATACTGGCAATTTTGAGGGTAGGAGATATTTCCAAATGTCATCATGTAAACTAATAAACAATTTTAAATGAGATGACATTGAATTTCTCTCTGTTAAAATTAACTTTTACTCATATATTTTTTGTGTCTCAAACCAAGTCATTGTACAATATTCATATTTACAGATGTCTTCAAACAGATAGCTGTCTTCTTTACATTTTTGTTTTTCTCTATATGTGCCTGTATATATTTATTTGTACCATTTTTGCCAAAAAATAACACATCTTTTCAAGATGGAAACTTATTTTACCTGCCTGACACCCTTTGCTTCATACCACACTTGCCTCTTCATGGATCTCACGCAAATGTGGTCTCTGGCATTTGCTTACCCTTGTATTCTCTCTGAGTGCCTTGGTATGCCTTTTAATTAGATGCACTTCTTTTCTTCATTGCTTGTTAACCCTTTCTTTTGAGAAGCAGTTTGCCTTAGCCCTGCAAATACCCTCTGTTTTTCCAAAGTCAAGTCCATTTCCCTCAGTAACCTTGATTTCACCAGCTATCACTTATACTGCAAATAATTCAGCCTCTAATTAGTCCATCTGTTAACTATTCAAGTACACATGACTTATCTTTATTATGTATTATGTATAATGGTCAGTCTTCTTACCTACAAGTTATATTTTGGTATGAAAAATATGTTTTTCTACTTAGGACATTCCCATGTTGCCAATGTGCCCCTATGGAATATGTTGCAGATTACATGGTTTTATAGTCTGTGCCAAGGAAAGTGATAAGAATTTCACCCTCTCTGATTTTTTTTTTTTTCTGCAATTGTTCTTTCCAAGAAAGTGCAGAGGCTTTGTAGTTACCCCATCCTTTTCTTTGCCAGATTTTCTTCAACTTAGAGAGAGTGATGCTAACAATTTTTTGTGGGGAAAAAAAAGATTTACCTCTGATAAAAAGGCAGAATAATTTTGACCTTAATTTCCTAATGCCAGTTGTATGGGACAAGGTTATATTTCTGTCATATGATGAGAGTCTGCATTAATCAACCACTGTATTTTCTGATATGGCACAGAGTTGAGAACTATTTATCCATTCAAGATTGTCATAATCTAGATGACTACACTTTATCGGCCATCAAGAGTGCTGTGAAAAACGTTCAAGTTTTTAAATTAATTTTAATAATTTTTTTTGTTTCTGTTTTTTCACAATATTTGTCATTATTTGGGAAAAAAAATGCATGTTGTGGAAGGTTGCATTTGAGATTTGGCTTCCTTGTAACACAAGAGTAAGTACGGATGCTGCGAACCACAGCAGCGTTACTAGACTGTAGCTATTGTACATTTACTTGCAAGGGTTTATGAGTTCAGCTTGTTTTGACCCAGAAGTACTATTGTATACTTGATAGTTCTTTATTATTACACTTTCCCCACAAAATGTATCTAGAGTCAGAAGAAAGTTCTCCTTTTGCATTCATTAAAGACCGCAATCCTGAAAAGATGTCTTGTACAATTTTATTTTCATGGGCTTAGAATTGGGCTGAAACCATATGTCATTGAAGGTCTCGTGTTTTCTCAACTCATGGAGAGATTTCAAGCAAGTCAGGTAACAGTAACAAGTGTCTTAGAAACTAGACAAGGATCTTTTGAGTTTTACTTCTGTTAAAGCCTCCATTGCAAATGTAATTTCTTACAAGTCTGTTGCCTACCTTGAGAACCGTAAGATGATGCCCTCCCTGCAGTATTTCACACGGTGATTTTTCATGTTGTCCTCCAAGTTCTATGTAGCTTTCTTACAAACTAGCCAACAAATACGGCAACGTGTTTTTCAATGTTATCTCTAAATCCCCTGTAGTCCTGCCACAGTTTAGTGAGTCCTGAAAGTTCTTTGATGGGACAGAGATGAATTAATGCCAAAGTTGAATGCGTTACAGCCGCTGCCACCTAATTAAAATGATTTTGTGCCAGTTGCTTTTGTTGGGTAGGATCCACACATAATATAATTTTAATCCTGTTTATATACACTCCTGGGACAGATTTGAGATCAGCGTTGGCATTTAAGTGAGGTTAATCAAGCATACTGTATGCAGCTTTTGTTTCTCTATTGTCTGTGAAAGGTGACTACAGCTGATGGGATCCCAACTGGCCGTTCGCTTCGAAAACCACTGCTTTCCTGTTAACAGAGTGTCTGATCATTAACCTAACCCCAGCCCTGGTGACACTTTCTGCCAGGTCCTTGGAACTGTACAGCTGTTGTTATTCACAGAGGAGCTTATAGTTATGAACTGGGGTGTACTGGCAGCGGATACGTGACTATACAGAGGCTAGAAAACAAGTGAAAAATAATTACATCTTCCCTCAAAAACAAACATTACTTTTTGTATTCTTGGTGCATTTTATGTATATATAAAGGACATTATGGCAAAATGAAAAAGACCCTCATAAAAATCCTTCTTGAAAAGTATTGTTGCTGACAGCCGTGACCTCTGTGAGTCTGCATGTTTACCCATAATTCATAATTAACAAAGACATTAGAACTGCCACTAGAGGATTCTGGGCTTTATTTCTTTCTAACTGGGCAGTACTAATGCTGGAAGTGCTCCCAATTCAGTGATTTAACATTTCAGGAAATCTTGGAGAGGCAGCAGAAGCCTCCTTATATAGTTCATACTCTGGGACTGTGGTTATACAGATATGGCTGAGATAATTATTCAGCTCTTGTTATTGCTGTAGTTCTGCACCTGATCCCTGAGCCATTAGAGCACTCTGCAGGTTATTACAACTATCAAACATCAAGGTCTCTTTTCTAGTCTCTCGACTATGTGGTTATCATTTTACTTCTTTTAAATCCTCCATCTGCAGAGAAAGCTTCTATGGTCTAACGTGGAGATCTGCTAACGTGCTTTTTTTTTTTTTTTATGACTTCCCAAATGAGGCCCTTTTCTTACCAGCACATTAACGTAAAAATATAAACTTAGAGTTTCTCCACTTGTGCTGTTTTTACTTTCTCCCTCATGTTGATTTCTTCTTCGAGACATTGTGCACCTGCACTTTCTACTCTATAGAGAATGAGCACAGAGGTAAGGGTCTTCAGAATGATGAAAACCCACAAAATCTCCCAAGGATGATGTCGTTTCTGATGGTGGGTTAAGTCAGTGTTGATTTTTAGCCAATGTACTTCTTTGCTTTACATGCATTTTTACCTTATTGCTGCTTTTCAAGCTGGATAAAAATGGAATGAAAACGGAATGATGCCTTTAAATTAGGCTTTGACTCTCTCTGTACTTAAAGATTACTTTGTGTGCTGTAGGTGGGTAGTCCTCAGCATTTAAGATGGAGAAGCTTGTTGGGAAAAAAAAATCTTTACTGTATGTGATAATATCAGTCTATCGTCACCTGGCTTTCACTGATTACCTAAAAACAAAACCATGATCAAAATCATTATCAAAGTCATGTAGATCTGAATATCCTAGTCCTTCTTTTAGGTATTCAGGGTGCAGGCATTTACTCAGATGATGATATTTAAGATATTTTTGTAAAGTAAGAGCCTAGAGCAGACCTCTATGAGATGCATTATAAGGGAAAACAAGGAGCTAATTCTGCTTTATGCAGTAGAGAGCTCAGATTTTTTAAAATCTGTGTTTTGCATTATATCAACAAAACACCTGAAAAAGGCATTCCATCAGCACCAGGCAAACTGGTGAGGGACCTAATCCACCAAGAGTCAGGGGCAGTCGCAAAGGGTATGGCAAAAGGAGGAAGCATATGGTTGCCTTGCTTAATATTGCTGTACTGTTGTCCCACAACATATTCCCCTAAATGGGCATTAGCTTTATTGATAGATCAGAAGAATGTGGAATGCAGAAGAAAATAAAAACATCATATATGTGGGGGTTTGTATTTTTTTAAACACAATGTGTAATTTAACAGATATGTAATTTATGTTAGACAGAGGAATAAATGTATAATGCATATTATACTATTTTTAAAATTATAGATATTAGTGAGTGTCTCAGGAAAGCTGTGGTTTTATGTAATGAAAGCAAAGGGTAATTATGCTTTGAGTTGTGCTATACTTGTTCTCCAGCTATTTTTATGTATTTTACTCTCTCCTTTGCATGGCCCTGCCTGAGAACTGCTCTCTTACACCAACTCTTTGTTAAGGTCTCTCAGCAGCAAAATTTAATATTTTGGCTTTAAAAGTCCCACAGTTTCCCAATTGTGTTTTATATTCTATTAGTATGACATTAAAATAAATTGAATTTACCCATCGGTTGCTGGGAGGGACTTTGTTATATTATGATAAATCTCTAAAAAAAACCCCAAAACATATGTATATAAGGCAAGGATGTATCTGACCAGTAGAACTGTTTGAAAATGGTAAAAATATGTGGGTTTTAAAATTTGAATGATGCATTAATATTTTCTGTACACTTTTTGGAGCTACAAGAAAAGGCAACTTTTAAACTTTTTTTTTTTTAATGTGTTAATCGATTAAGCTTTAAAATTGCTGCAGTTGATTAATTGTGAGAGTACATTATTCATTTACACAACTCCAACTGGCTACATTGCAGGACACAAATACCATTTCAACTCAGATAGTTATGTTTAAAAAAATTGTAAACATTCTAATCTTTCAAGTGGCTAAAGCACTCTCTTGTGTTGATTCTAGGACCTACATGTTCACATACAAAATACCTTTTTTTTTTTTAAACCTCCTGTTGTAAATAGACAATGCTTCACAGAATTCCCCACTAACGTTGTTGATGAAAGCAGACAGCTAGGAAAATAAAGATAATTTACTTAGCAGAATATTAATGGTTTTCTTAAAGCTATATTAATTAGGAACTAGTAACAAAACAATTTAAAGCAGAAGGAAATGGCTTTGGGAACAGCACTGAGAATATGAGTGGTGTCACCCTTAATATAGAGTCCTGTTGTTCTACATAGCTTTCTCTTGCTTAAAACCAATGTGTGCTTGTCCCTGTAAAGCCATCTTACAATTTCATGCTTACATGCAAAAACTTGTACTTGCATCCTGTTGGATTTAGGACAGATATACGAATAGACTTTGGCTTTAGGATTAAATAATCAACATCTACTTTTCATTAATCCTTGTCTTTAAATAATAATAACTAGATTCATTATATTTATTAGCTTATAACTTGCTTTGGAATGTGAAACCACATCAATCAGAAAATGGGTCATGAACTAATTTTCAGGTATTTAATATTATAGTATAAGTACAGCCTTGTTATGATGTTTCTCATAAAAGATGAATAATGGGAAATTGATAGAAATGGTTAATTATGCATTTTTACTTCATTTTAGAACCACCACAGTGAAACGTATTGGGATGTCAGAGTTATGCTTGTGTTGATCTGACATAAGACTTCTTGCTTTTCTGTGCCATCATCACTTCATTGTGTTCAGAGGCATGTGCTGCTGTGAATTACACCCTGTGATGCTCTGGTGCCTTTGGAACAAAGGTGACTTCAATTTAATGTTTTTTTTTCTTTTAAAGACAGACATGCTTTCTAAGTTTATTCTGTGACAGCAAGGCTGGTAGGGACGGTGGTCTCACAGATAAAGGGCATAGTCCTGCAGCAGCAGAGCAAGACAAGGTCAGGTCCAGTCTAGTGATGGGAACAGGGTTAACAACAGAGCACCAGGCATATCCACAGCAAAGTGGCCAATTTGAGGTCAAGCCAGGAAGGCAAGTTAGTTCAAGATCATCAAGGTACATGGCCAGGCACAGGCACATATGTGACATAGCTGAAGTGAGGACTGAGGAGAAGATCTGGACCTCCTGACCACAAATGCAGCTCCTATAAATACAGTAAAGAGGAGAAGGACCTGACAAGGAAGTCTTCCTCACACAGCTCTTTTTACTGGAGTCTGATCCAAGGTTGCATAGCCACAGCTTATCAGAAATGGCATTCAACACAGGCAGCCACATCTGGGATTTGGGAACTGCACGTGCATGAAAGAATGGCATTACGTGATTAGTCTTTTGGATAAATGGGACAATTAAAGAATAAATTCTTGATTTCTTGGTTTGTAGTCCCTAAGCCTATCACTGGACTGCTGAACTTCAAATTAAAGGTAAATTGCATTCCTTAAATTTCAAAGTGTTTTTGTGGACTTAGACACACAGGCCATCTAAAGCCATTGGGCAGCAGAGCAACTAAATCTTTGTGAATGGATTAGAAGTGTAATGTGTTGAGAGATTGCGGACTAGCATGTTGTCCAATACTCATTACTGCCTAGATAGATACCATACACTGAAAGGAAAAGTATGCATGTACTTTGAACGTACTCGATGTTTTATAGGACTATTTTATGTGCTATTCAGAACTCGCATCAGCTTTTCCATGGATTTTACACATGTTCTTGATTGCCAGATTAAGCCTGTTATTTATCTGTTTAAGAAAGATAAAAGCTTTAAAAACGTAGCAGTAGAAGGTATTTACTTGACTACATGGAAACTCTTAGGAGACCTGTCTTGCTACTAGTTTTATCCATGGACAAGTGCATGAACGTTTGCAAAATTGGATTGCAGGGGAAATGCTTCAGGCAATCAAACAAAAGTTAAGAGAATATGTAACAAAATAATGGTTAGATGTATATATCCTTTCATTTATATTGACTATAGCTCTGAGGTTTGACCCATATTTTATATGGGATTGAACTCAGCAATGTTCTACATTATCTTCTGCTAAGGAAGAGCTGGCAACAGGGGATTCTTCCAAACTGGGAATGACACAATGGCAAAGGACGGGGCTAGAGACTGGGAAGGAGATAAGGAGTCGATGCGTGTTTCCTGGGGAGCTGAAACTATGCAAACTATGTCCACCTATTCTGCCAAAATAATGTTGCCTTGGGATTGAGCACCCTGCTGTGGTATATTTGTTCTTGGTGACAAAAGGGAGTCTGACTTCCTTGATAAAGGGATGAGTTGAGCATTTAACAAATTATTAACATACAAATATAATACTGAAAAAAAAGATCTAATTTTTAGGTAATGTAAAGCCACCACTACTGAAGGGAAGAGAAATCTCAGTTGAAATACGCTGACATGTACACCATAAAACCAAAATAAAAAACTTGGCTGCATCCTTAGCTTGCTCCACTGCAACTGTCTTTGCAGCAAATATTTTCTGTAAACTCACCCTCTGCTTGGAGACTTCTTGAATAACTAGGTAATAGGACACAGTGCTTCAGTTCTTCTTGTTGATTTCTGTCGCAGTTATACCTTAAAGTACATGGCTTTTCTCAATTTTCCAATGGATTAGGAGTAACACCTTCTTTTCTCTTGTCCTACAGAAAGTATGTTTTAAAGAAGTATCTGAAAATAAGGATAGATTTTACTTTGTGTTCTTAGATGGTAGTGGCTTGGTAATGTTAAAAGTCTCTATTCCATTCTCTGTTCTAATGCATGCGTGTCACTCGTAGTTAGGTGTGCAATGATATATCCCTTTCCATTTCAAAAGCATTGACTTAAGTCTCCTTCACTGACAGAGATTTATTTTTTTCTTCTTTTTTTTTTTTTCTTCCTCCTTAAGTAAATCTTAGTGAAGCAATGTAACATTTCAGGTCAGTCCTGTAGGACTACTCTGGTCTCAGTGTAACCACTGCTGCAGAGCATGGAAACTTGCTGGCACAGTATTGCAAAGTGACTCTGCAGGGGCTGGATGACTTCCAGCCAGTGATGAACCACAGCCAAGAAATGCCAATATGGATAATGCAAACAAGAGAGATTTGGGGCACATTTCGATTTAACCATCTGATTTAATTGACAGAATAAATGCACCTGTCATCGGGTAATATTCTTGTGATTAGTTTTGGCTGTGCTGATGAAACGATGTTAAAAGAATGTCAGAACAACCTGCCCTGGGACTCCTACAGGCAATTTCAAGCTAAGGAAGGTCAGTTTTTAACTAGATAAAAGATTCAGAATTACCTCTTCTTTCTTTCCTCCTTTGTGATTCCATGTGTCTTTTACTGAGACACAGAACAATTTCTCTTGCCATATTTTCCCCCTGCAGCCATTCTTATGGGTCCACGGGTCTAAACAAGCACACTTAAGTGAAATGTTAACCTGTTCTTATACAGGCTTTGTTAAGACCATTCTGTATTTGGAAGGAGATGCATTCACAAGGTTACCATTTACTCATTTGTACACTGTCATTCAGAATTGGTGGCCTTTGTGGAAATGGCAGCTTTGTGGAAGAGCCAAGGTATGGTGTGCACCACAGCTTTTTGCCTCTGCTGGTTAGTAAGAAAAAGAGATTGGATTCTGCAGCCCTAGGGCCATACCCACCTTAATTTAATCTCCTGTACCAAGAAGCGGGAGTTTGTTCTGAGTAACAGCATGCCAGGACCTCCTTTTGGCTAGCTCAGGTGCTATTTGTTGAGCCATTTCAGTGGGTGTAAAGGTTAGAGATGGGTTAATCAAAGCGGTGTTTATTGTTACTGCATGTGATGGGGTGCCTGTATGTGCAAACTGTAGATAAGGCCCATTTTGCTGGTACATGATGAGGAAAAACTCCATTTGAAATGGTAAAATGGCAACCGGGACAAAGGTTTGAAGAAAAGACAGATGAAGATCTCCATTTTTATGAGGGAACTGTTCTACTGAAGGGGAAAGGGTTCTAATGAGGAATTACACCTTCTCCATGAATAGTGTAATAGGAATTCCTCCTCCTCCATAGTACCTGCTGTGCTGACTTATGTTACCATGTTGCGTGAAGTGGTTGTGGCCACATGGCTGCACATCCCTTAGTACAGATGGAGCTGCATCTGTCCCTGTTTCAAAGGGGGAAATTGAGGACAAGGCAATTTAATGACTTGCCAGAGGTCACATCTAAGGTCTGTGACAGCACAGGGAATGAATCTAAATTCCTTCAGGCCCAAGGCCTTATCCCCAAGACAACACTTCTGTTAACAAAAAATAAATTATAATAATATATTTTTCAGTACCACATTTCTAGTGGTGTTTAATCTTCATTTTGGCATATTTAAAAGCTTAGCTTTGATATTTATTGGTTTTAAGCAGAGATGTTAATATACTGAGAGAGGAAACTGAATGACAAATCTTCTTGTTGAAAATCTGAATGTAGTGTTAGGACAGCCTCCCCCATGAGCAGTGAGCACAGACCACCCAGAACTGCTCCAGTGAAGTTAGACACAAGGTTAGTTCAAACTTCTGCATCTGCTTCACACTAAGACGGCTGAAGTAGCAGTGCCAGGCAGGGCTTTTGACTAGATAAATAAATTCAACATTTCAATATGTTTATGAGCTGAAATACAATTTTTGAAAAAGCAAATTGATTCTGATTGACAAGTTACCAATGTAAGAGGGGAAAAATATAAGCTAACTCTCATGAACTGAATTGCAGAGCCAAAGTGGAACAAAATTTAAAATATATTTCTTTTGACTAAAGTAATTTTTTTTTTAATTAAGTCCACATGAATGAGATTGAAGAGAAAGTGCTGAAACTTGTCCCATGTAGAGACACTGCAAAGATTTCTATGCCATCAAATTCCATTTAAATTCCACGCTGTGTGGGATTTGAGGCCACACTGGTTTATTGCATAGGTGTGAATTTCAGCTTGAGAGCAGAAATGCTGTACAAGTGCTCTTGAAAGTGCTTTTTTTTTTCTTTTGTCAATTTTCTAAGCACAAACATACATTAGATTCCAGATAGCACCGAAGCAATGCTTAAGTTACACACAGTTAACCATGAAATCTGGGGCTGCACACAGTTTCACTCTCACAGTTTAAATAAGGTTTTGATTTCAACTCATTTACACACTACATAATGAAACAAGTCAGTTAATGACCAGACACTAGAGAGTGCTCTCAGTCTGCTCAGATCAGGGGGAGTGCTGTGTGGGGTGGAGGGTAGGTTGTGGTACATGGGGCTGGGTTAGTAATATCACAGACAAAAATTGCTTTTGATGATAGGAGTGTTGTTAAAAATTATTTCTAAATTCCATTTGTAAGCCTCTGTTAAAGGAATCTATTTTCCTTAGTAAATGTCTACAAATGCTAAACCCATGTAACAAATGTTAAAGCAATATGTATTTATATCTCTGAGAAGGTTTAGTCCAAACGGGCATGCAGTGGCTCCTACATGTTCCTAGCATGTTATTCAGCAACAAGTCTGGGCTTCAGGGAAGGTCCTAGCTTAGGTTAGATGTAAGCATTTGTGCTTCCCTGCACAATTTTGTTCCCATTGGTGCCAACATGAAAACTCTTTTTATTATGTATCACCAATGAATAATTTTTATTTTTTGTCAATGCTAGTGCTCTGTTAACATACACAAATATCTCCTTTTAGGAAGCTTGCTTTAACTCTTAGTTTTCTGTGATACTGCCTCCCATTGTATGTCTACTTAAAGAGGATTGGAAATCTCTTCAACTGGAGAGGTATAAGAGGAGAATATTTATCAGGTGTAATTGTATTGATTTCAGGGAAAGTATGTAAGGCAGGGGTTCTAAGACTTCGAACAGCTCTGAAAAATGGGTCTGTGCATATTTTAGATTTAAGTTTTTCAGATTAAACACATTAAAATTCTGTGAGAGAAGGAACACTAAAATATCACTGTAAAATTGTACCATGGACAAGGCTCACAGGAAGAGAGGGGAGAAACCAAAACCAAATTTGAAGTTTCCATGTGGTTGGAACCATGGCTACTTAACTCCTTTGCCTCAAACTTTGAAAATAAAATTCTAGGTTACCAGGAAAACTGAGGAGACTGAGGAATATATGGTATCATTTAGAAATATGTTGTAGCTTGTAAACATAGGAAGGTTTTTTTTTCAGTAGCTTTAGAGGGAGTTGACATTAGAGATAGAAGAATAAGAATATCTTAATTTTGTTTTGAAAGTAAAACTCTTCAGCAAATAAAATAAAATGCAAACTATTCTTCCATTTCCTCTCTGTCTAGTTTTTCACATTCTACAAATAATAAACTGAAGCTTTCATGAAAAAGTTCTGTTCCTGCTACTGTCTCTGGCTTTAAGTTTCAGCTAATTCTTGAGTAGATGTGGCCTAGGTAACAGCAGCTGTCCTAATACTTTTAAGCACTCTTGAAGCAAGTCTTACAAGCATCATTAGAGCAAAGTGTTTCTGGGTGATGCATGTGGGGCGGGATCACTTCCCTAGATTGGTTTTCTTTGCTTCCCCTAATTCTGCTTCAACTTTCCTATTGGTGTGAACTCACTTGCTTCTGCTACCCAAAGTGCAGTGCCATGCAGCTCATGAATCAGTGGAGAGGAGGAAAATTAGCTCCATGTGTGTGCAGACGTGTGCAGCAGTTTTATTGCTACTGGCTCACATGTGGAAGAAGAGCATCACCTTTCCATGGCTGGTGCCAGGGGAAAGCTCTGAGGCAACCTGAGAAGTTGGAAGACACTTTTGTTTCTAGGGAAAAAACCGGAGCATTTGGAGAAAGAAAAGAGGAGTTGAAGTGATACTTGTTTTGTTCAATTTGTTTGCTACATAGGGTGCTGGAAAAACAAAGTGACTTTTGATCCCAAGAAACAAAGTATAGCACAGAGTAAATGGGTTCAAATTCTATTAAGTTAATGAGAAATATGCCTGCTGTCCTGGGGGTGGCTTTGGCACTAAGTTTTAATATTAATTCCCAGTTTCCATATAGCTATCCCACTGCATCATTAAATCTCACAGGAAATGCAAATACAAGTTGCCTGTCATTTATCAATGAAAATATTGTTTAACATTTGCAGTGTATACACAACCCATTATAAAACTCAGTGGTGCATGCTCAGAAGCAAAATGTATTACTGTAGATATCAGTAGATAACTATTTATAATTAATCCTGTAGGAATAGCAGTTCCAACAGTAAGAAACATCTAAACTAAATGGAGGGTGAAAATGCCTTAAGTTATTTCCATGGCTGTTTAGGCTCCTGGTTTGGTCATTTCAGGGTCAGCCTTCATTCAAACAGCAAGAGAAGTGAGCAAGAATTCATTGCCCAGCAAACAGTAAATGCTCAGAGAGGGGTTGAGTCTTATGCCATGATCTAGTTTTTGGTATTTTGAATGAAAAATGTTTTGTTTAGGTTTGCATGACTGTATAGATAAAGCAGCTTTTGTTGCAGTGTACCCTGCAATCAAAAGAGTCTGGATGAGTTGCAGTTTAAAGCTAAACCAGCCCTGCAGAGATGTCTGTTACAGGTATTTCAGTCAGTTCTTCCAAAGAAAGAATATTTAATTCTCCATAATATTCACATCATCAACTGGGGAGAACCCTCATTTCCGTCTATTAGCATGACTTCCACCTGTAGGACATGAAAAATTACCTGAATTGAGTTCATAAGTGATCTTCCTGAGAAACGACTCCATAATCGATTTTTAGCTGGAGAATACCTTAGATTAATGACATTACTGGTCATTCTGCCTCTAATACTTACACTGTCACCTCTACTTCTGTCTCTTCTGATGGTCTCTAAGACAGCCCATTTTCTCCCCTTCTCAGTGTATATATGTAAAGACACAGACCTTTTATACCTGCTTCCTGATGACTGAGAATTTCCCAGACAGAGCTAAGTGACCTTTCTTAAAAGTGTGGGGTGTTTCTTAGAAGCAAAATGCATCAAATGGAAATTATTAAACCCAAAATACAGTCATATATTACTGTCTGTGAGGCTAGGGCAGAATCTGTTCTTTCAGCCCCAGGGCTGGGGTGGTCCAAGGGGCTGCTGCAGTTGTGTTGTCTCTAAGTTGGTCTGAACCCTGGCAGCCAACCCTCCTGACAGTTGACACGTTCAGGAATATATCACATTGTATATATATAACAAACATTTACTATGTATCTGTATATGTGCAGTATGCACAGAGCAACAAGCAGAATCACAGCCCTGGACTTCAGAAGGGCTAACTTTGGCTTCTTCAAGAAGCTGCTTGGAGAAATCCCATGGGATAGGGAACTAGATGGTAGTGGAGCCCAAGAAAGCTTGTTAATATTCAAACACCATTTCCCCCAAGCTCAAGATCAGAGCATCCCAAAGAGTACGGAAAAAGTAAAAGAGCCAGGAGACCTGCATGGTTGAGCAAGGGGGTTACTGAATAAACTCAAGTGGAAGAAGGAAGTTTATAGAACATGAAAGAAGGGGCTGACCACCTAGGAGGAATACAAGTATGCTGTCAGAGGATGTAGGGATGCAACTAGGAAAGCTAAGGCCTCCTTGGAATTAAACCTGGCAAAGGAGGTCAAGGACAACAAGAAAGGCTGCTTCAAGTACATTGGAGGCAAAAGGAAGATTAGAGGAAATGTGGGCTCCTGCTGAATGACGTGGGTGCCCTGGTGACAGAGTATACAGAGAAGGCAGAGATACTGAATGCCTTCTTTGCCTTAGTCTTTCCTGCTAAGGTTGGCTCTCAGGACTCCCAGACCTTCAGGACCATGGAGGAAGTCAGGAGAAAGGAAGACTTTGCCTCGGTTGAAGTGGATTGGGTTAGAGATCAGCTAAGTAAACTGGACACTCACATATCCATGGACCCTGATGAGATGCACCTGCAAGTGCTGAGGGTGCTGGCAGAAGTCATTGCTAAGCCACTCTCCATTATCTTGAGAAGTCCTGGAGAACAGGAGAGGTGGCTGAGGACTAGAGGAAAGCCAAAGTCATTCCAATCTTCGAAAAGGGCAAGAAGGAGGACTCGCGTACCTATAGGCCAGTCAGCCTCACCTCCATCCCTGGAAAGGTGATGGAACAGCTTGTTCTTGGTGCCGTCTCAAAGCATGTTGAGGAAAAGAGGGTTATCAGGAGCAGTCAACATGGATTCACCAAGGGGAATTCATGCTTGACCAATCTGATAGCCTTTTATGATGGCATAACTAGATGGACAGATGAGGGAAGGGCAGTGGATGTGGTCTACCTCAGCAAAGCTTTCAACACTGTCTCCCATGGCATCCTCAAAGCCAAGCTTATGAGGTGTGGATTGGATGATTGGGCAGCGAGATGGATTGAGAACTGGCTAAAGGGCAGAGCTCAGAGAGTTGTGGTCAGTGGGGCAGAGTCTAGTTGGAGGCCTGTGGCTAGTGGTGTTCCCCAGGGTTCAGTAGCGGGTCCATCAATGGCCTGGACGAAGGGACAGAGTGTACCGTCAGCAAGTTTGCTGATGATATAAGATTGAGAGGAATGGCTGACACGCCAGAAGGCTGTCCATCCAGTGTGACCTAGACAGGCTGGAGAGTTGGGCAGAGAGAAACCTAATGAAATTCAAAAAGGGCAAGCATAAAGTACTGCATCTGGGGAAGAACAACCTCATGTATCAGTACAGGTTGGGGGCTGGCCTGATGGAGAGGAGCTCTGGGGAAAAAGACCTGGGAGTCCTGGTGGACAACGGGCTGACCATTAGCCAACAATGTGCCCTCGGGGCCAAAAAAGCCAATGGCATCCCGGGATGCATTAAGAAGACTGTGACCAGCAGGTTGACAGAGGTGGTCCTCCCCCTCTACTCTGCCCTGGTGTGGCATCACCTGGAGTACTGTGCCCCCCAGTTAAAGAAGGGCAAGGAACTACTGGAGAGAGTCCAGAGCAGGGCCACTAAGATGATTAGGGGACTGGATCATCTACCATATGAGGAAAGGCTGAGAGAGCTGGGTCTGTTTAGCTTGGAGAAGAGGAGGCTGAGAGGAGGACCTCATCAATGCTTATAATTATCTAAAGGGTGGGTGTGAGGAGGATGGGGCCAGGCTCTTCTCAGTGGTGTCCAGTGACAGAACAGGGGGAAATGGTCACAAAGTGAAAACAGGAGGTTCAACCTAAACATGAGGAAATACTTCTTCACTGTGAGTGTAACAGAGCACTGGAACAGGCTGCCCAGAGAGGTTATAGAGTCTCCTTCTCTGCAGACATTCAAAACCTGCCTGGAAGTGTCCCTGTTTGATCTACTCTAGGTGATCCTGCTTTAGCAGGGGTGTTGGACAAGATGATCTTCAGAGGTCCCTTCCAGTTCTGTGATTCTGCGATATATGGTTGAGTTGGTTTTGGTTTTTTGGAGAGAGGTCTTGTATCTAAGCTAATTTGCTTCCTGGCCATTTGTTGGTGATTATTTGGACTTATGTTTCTCTGCCACTCTATCTCTTAATATAAATTATAGTTCTTTCATTTAAACTTGAAATGTATCATGGATGTGACCACCCTTTGTTGTCAGTCTCTGACGTCTTAAGACAGAACTCCAGGCTTAGCCTAAAAGCCTTTCAGATGTAGAGAAAAAACCACAAACAAAGGTGAGTTAAACTCTTATGCATCTCTACAGGTGCACTGGAAAACTTTAGAATAACAGTAAACTTACAAAGATGGCAAAAGGACTTGTGTTTCCAGCATTGTAAAGGTCTGTGTTGTTGCTGACCTGTACTGGCCAGCTTCTGAAAGGCTGTTTTTACACATAGTATTTCAGAGTCTTGCAGAGGTGGTCGCTGCATTGACTGTGTGTACGGCCTCTGACACCCCATTCTTCACTAGCAGAGAGCACTTGTGAGCCAATCTGAAGTTCACACAATCTTAGTGCATTGCTAGAAACCCCTTAGTCTCTTGGTGCTTCAGTGCGGACACAACATGAAGTGGCATTCAAAATTTGCTGCCACTTCTGTGTTCATTGGAGTGTATGAGAAATACTTAAGTTGTACAATTTTTACACCTTCTTCAAGTACTGTGTGTGTCAACTATATCAGCTGCTGTGCAGCTGGATCTCTATCTTATCTTTCATTCTTTGCTAGTGAGAATGACTCAGGTACATTTCCATACCAACTTAAGGCATGGAAGGAAAATACATCTGCAAGGAATGAGACAGTGATGGTTTCACTTAGCTCTGTCCCAGCTGAAAACCAGGACAGATATGCAGTACAACACATGGTCTATGGGTGACCTACCAGTGGCAACTTGTGGCAGACCAGACCTGCTAGGGAATCCAAATGTTGTATTGCTGCATGGTATGTTGATTACATGGAAATTTATCTTGAATATGTCCCAACAACTTGAAGCCATGCTCAAAATTCAATACTGTATTGATGCAGTAGGCTTATGTAAGTTGACTGCCTGAGTTCATGTTACATGGTTTTAGGATTTATAATACAGAATCCCAATAATTATTAATACGCTGCTGTAAGGACTCATATTTCAGGCTGAGTATTCCAAATCGTGGTAAAATTATGGGCAGAAAAGTAGTTCTGCATATATTTGTTAGGATGGCAGTGGAGGAAGATGATGCACTGCATCCAGTAGACATTTGTTTGTGTTGGAAGCCTACAGTTTGAAAAATGATGTGAAGAAATCTTTTAAACAAAAAGAAAATAATTTGGGGTGAGAAGTGATCCAGGGATTGTCTAAATGTTTTTTTGTGATGGTAGCAGTTAGGAGAAAAAAAAAAAAAAGCTAACGATACCTCTGCAAAACCAGAATTTGGTCTTTGGCATTCTGCTTTCAGAAAGCAGTAACAGGACAAATTATGACCCCTTTAATGCTTCTGAAAAGAGCACATATGAAAAATAGCACAAAATCTTTTTTAAATAGGACTTTGGAATTTTTATCATATAAGACCCAACCATGGAGGAAAAATCTGAACGTCTGCATTCCTTTCTAATCAGGACAGTATATTTTCCTTATTAAATTCCTTATTGTTCGTACATGTTGAGAAGGAAAACGATCAGGCAATATAGGTTTCTTGTTAACACGAACCACTTATTCACAGCTGTTTGTTGCCCGTGATGCTGCTATTTGCAGAGACAGGATCCAACTCCTGCACTTGCACAGGTCATGGGGTAGGATTGAGACCCAGAGGCTGAAAGAACTGCTCTGTACATTAGTGTTTCACGCCTTTCTTCATTTACTGAAGACTAATGAAACCTCTCGTTTTAGCTCAGAAGGGATCTTTACCTCTAACACCTATGTTTAAGACAGATTCATCATTAGGGATGACCTGCATGGCTAAATGTAAGGCAAAAGAGACTTTCTTTTCATAGATGTTTTCAGCCATCTGCCAAATTCTTAATGCACAGAAAGTTAAATATTTCGGGAAGTTTATTTCCTTCAAATGTTAATCTAAGACAGGACTACTGTTAACATGTTTTAGGAGTTAGTTTTGGATTCAGGAAATCTATTAGCTCAATGAACATACATTTAAATTAGCTGTGTTTTACAACAGTTTTTTTGTGTTGTCCTTTAAAACAGGCTTTTAGTTGGACTATTCTTACATAAATAGATATCAAGACAATTTTGTGTTTCAGTTACCTGTTGAACTTACTCAGATTTTTTACATATAAAATCCCTTGCACATCTGTGTTACCTTTCTGCATGACCACTCCTTTCCTCTTGTGCAGACTCTGTTGTACAGAGATTTGACTAAAAACCTTTAGTAGTGGGAAGTTGTAGTAATAGTCATCTCTTTGGTGGCACTGAGTCACTGCTTCCCATCACTACTAATGTTAAATTTTGCTCTGCCACTGCAACAAGAAAACAATGGTAACCTCGAATAATAAATACTACACTTTTCCCCCCATTTCTGTCTGTGTGCAAGCTGGGCAAATGGTTCATTAAAAACCCAATATATTAACTTCTTACTTATTTGAAATACTTGGAGCTTTGAAGTAAAAATGACTGGTTATTCAAAGCAGGGAACTGCAAGAAAAGAAACTATCTTGGAAATGCCTAAAAACTCGCCAAATGACTTTTCTTTTGGTGTGCACCAGCCATTCTTACTCTTCTCTAAAGAACCTTTACCTTAAAATCTGTCCAAATCACATACAATATCATGGGGAAAAATTTCCTTCCAGTTTTACTTGTGAACTGACAAGCTTTTCTAGAAAATGGTAAAAGTTGAATCCACAAATATAACATACATGGGCTCATTAAGAAGGCAACAACCTCATTTAAGCAAATTGTCCTACTTCAGAGGCTTCAATAGCTAAATGCAGGAATTCAAGCTGAGAGAGGAAACAACAAATGGTGCAATATTTTCATTTTGGCATAAATAATATTACAGGTAAAACTCTTTCCAATTCTTAAGACTGCATTGAAAGAAAAATATTTCTTACTAATAGAAAAAGTTTTACATAAGCTATACATGAGGTAATTTTGGAAAATATAACAAGCAAAAGTCATGATTTCCCCCCACAACAGGAAATCAACAAACTGATCCCACTCAACAACCTAAGATGCACATTAAACCTATTTGTTTCCACAGCTCAGAAACAGCAACAAGAACAATTTATGTGACTGAGTCAATATATTATTCCATTAAAGTTTTGGTGCCCAGAAAGATGGCACACAGGGGCTTTGTATGACCTTTCCTTTAATGTTCGACTAGTTTTGAAGTGCCATTAAAAGGTGATCAGTGGTAATTGTCTTAAGGATGCCACCCATCCTTCTAATAAAATGCTCAGTGAGACCTGACCTTAAGGTCTGATTTGATTTTTAAAAAGGTGTTGCCAGAGAAGCAGAGCATGTGAGTTATCTTCTTTACAAAACTCCCCCCCCAAACCTCCCCCAAAAACCCCCAAACCCTAATTTCTGTACCGCTTCCCTCCTCCCCCCCCCCCAAAAAAAAAGAGCAATTGATTCTGTCATAATTCAGATCTCATCATATCAAATGTAATATTAGAAAACAGAATATCTCATTTTTGAATCAGCTTCCATGGTTACAAATGCTCTAAACTGATATTGAGGATAGACCAAATATCTAGTTAATGATACACCTATCACTGTATGATTAACATTATCCTTATATTATTAGTATAATTCTTAGATATTTTTTACCTGTTTCTGTCATTCATATTAAATTATGTTCTCACTTCTCTGCCTTTAATAGCTAACTTTGTATTCTGAAAAAACATTCATTATGCCAGAAGACCAAAGCTGGTGGATACATGTGCAGGACAGGCTCTGTAGCATTCATGTCAATTATATTATATTAAAGCTTTCCATTAATTTTGTCTTCCAACTTCATGAAACACTAGAAGGCAGATTCATCTTTCCCTGATGCAATTGTATTGATTTCAGTGGTGATGTTACCAAGGGAAACAGCAATAAATGACAGGAGATTCTGGTCCCAGAGTTTTGCCAGCCTGAACTTTGTTCTAGAAGAGTTGCTGAACATAGCCCTTGTTGTTTGTTTATTTATAGACCTTTTCTTCCTGTGACCACAGCATTCTGTGACTTGCATACCTTCGATCATCAGGCAAATTGCATAATCATGTTTGAAGTTTGTTTTCAATAATTTAGCATTTGGTTCTAGAACGACAATCTAATTTTGTCAGAAAATCTTTGTTATGTTGCACAAGCCATTTATATTCCAAGGTTTCCTTTTATTAGACTATCTCAGTTGTGACATGCCTTCCTCTCTTGTGTATTTTTGTGATGAACACTCTATATTTAACCTACTTTTCCATACAAGTTTTTTAGATTCCAAGAAGAAATTTTTTATGAGAGAGATGAGCTGTACTCGTATCTCATTATTCAGTTTCATCTATGATTTACACTATTTCTAATATAAATAGTGGAATTCTCTATTATCAGTAACTAGTTTATTTGTTTTAGAATAACTGCATAATTATGAATGAGGTGCTCTGATAATTTTTTTTTTTTCTGTTTGCTGTTGTATTAGTTGAGTTGGTGGCGAAGTATGATTTCTGCTCAGGTTTTTCTGATATAGGATCAATGTCTCCAGCTGCAATTACTACTTTACAGATACATTTATTAGTACTGTAAACAACATGTAAGGTTGACTTGCAGTATCCATTTAGTCAAGAAATACAATAACAGATATTGTTATATTGGAAAAAGTGATCTGTAAGAGTGCAGGCGGACTCACTGGTGATTAGAATAAGAAGGAATAATGATTACAGCTTCTAGTTCTAGGCACTTTATAAGTACAGAAACTAGACATGTCCTCTAAAGACTGTAGGCTGCTGTCCTTTTGTTTTGACTTTGTGGTCATTCTAGGTAGGTAGAATCAGTCCAGCATTACTGTGCTCTCTCCATCTGCAGATATGTTTGTGGGTGGGATCTGTAATAACCCAAGTGTTGGGTGCAACAGTGTCAAAATAATTTTTTTTTTTTTTACTTTTTTTTTTTGTTCCCCCACTGCTGTGCAGTGAAAGAAGTGACTTTTATAGCATTGAGAAATCTCCTTGTGTTAAAGTGCATGGAAAATAAAGTGCTGTAAAACAAATACAGAATTGCTAGTGAAATTATGCTTTTTGGTTTGCTACCTCTACAAACTTACACTCATTTAAAATACAAGTAATCCTTTGAATATTGAGAACTATTACAGGTGTGTTCAGGAACTGTAAGAAGGTATCAGCACTCAGTCAGTAATGGGAAGGTGTGGGCAGGTTCCTGTTTTCTATTTGTGCAGACCACTATAAATTGAGCTATTAAGATACAAACAAATAAACAAAAACCCCCAAAACTGGTCAAGTAGAATTCAGGGAATGCTGGCATGAAAAAATGGTATTAGTGTCAAGCATTTCATTCCAAAATGTAGCCTTTGCAGTGCAAAGGAAAAAAAAAAAAAGCAAAAACCCCTCAAAATTCTGCAACCATCTAATAAAAGTGGAGATGGAAAAAATAGCTTGAAAGTAGAGTCAAAACATCAGGTAAGAGGCAGAAAAATGAATAGACAAAAATAATACAAATTCCATACAACATCTGAGATGAGATTACAGTGTCAGGACAATGTAGGGACATTGTCAGGACACCACTGAAAGTGGTGTTTAAACTGCATTCTAGAAACATTATTACTACCTTGTAACAATACTTAACAGGAAAGTTTTGTTCTTCCATGTGTCCTAAGACTGAGATTAATACATGTCTAAAAAAAATAAGACTGTATCTAAAAATCTGCTTTAAAGAAGATTACAATGGTACATGTTTTAAAAAAATAAATTGCTGGTTCCTGTTTTTTGAAAAACTAAATATTTAGTGTATGATAAATGCTGATATGACTTTTCATTTTTGCCAGCCCAGCTATATACTAACTGAAAAATTCACATAAATAATTGAGGTGGATGGCTTGTGGATATTGTACACAAATAAGCTTTCTTAAAATGTCTCTTTGCTGCCGTCAGTGACACCTACTTAGAACAAACTGACCTCCAGGCTTCCAACTGAATATTCCAACTGAAATGGAATATTTTTTTTTATTTACTTTGAAGGGAAAAAATAAATTTCAGTCTTCAGATCATTGTTATTACATGAGGAACGTTTGCAGCATGAAATACGTTCACAAATGGTCCCTAAACATAAGCAGCACATACTGTGTATAAAAGATAAGTCTTTATTTAGTTTCTCTGGGTTTTTCAACCTGTAAGGAGAAAAAAAAAAAGATGCCAAAAAAGAAATCTCTCTCAACATTCATGTGCTACAGCCCAAATGATCCTTTGTGCAGCTGTGACTCTAGTGCTCTCATCTGACTCCCCGGCTCCCAAGGCTTTGGAAAGAAATGTAGCTGGCTTAATAACAGCTTTGTGGCAAATTTACAGTTATGCACAATTTTAGAATTTCTTTTATTAGAAAGTTCACTTTATCTTATCCAGGCCAGTGTGATATCTGACAGAGTTTGGAGATCTCGTGCAGCTTATGACTCCAGAGACAGATAGCCAGGAGGCCATGATTCTGCTAATTGTCCTCCCAGAAGTTCTTGTAATTTTATGCCAATCAGACGCCCTTAAATAATTACACTAATTTCTTGGAGATACTTGCAAAGTACTCTTAAGAATCTGTCCAAGTCAGGCACAGGTGGTTACAGGGACATGCAGAGTTAGTCTTTTGTAAGCAGTAGTAAAGAAGTGCATTTTCTCTGAAGTCTCTGTGTTCTGGGGGTACCTTTCATACATGCACATACTTGCTGTGAATGATGAAAGTTTACAGAAATTCACAAAGCAGTCAGAAAGAGTGGTGGGAGCTGTTAAGCACAGACATCACCTTTGCCTCAGGAAATTCCTGAGCAGCAAATTCCTGGAGGCTGGGAGAAGATGTTGGGCAAATAACCCCAGACATCTGCCTTGTTCTTATGCTCTTCCCGAAGTCAACTCGAGTTCCCAATTGGCTATTTATGAGACTTGCGTGGGTATACAAGCACCACGTCTGGGAGGACTCAACAAAGGACAGCAGATGCAGACATGTTATTCTTTGCTGAAACTATAGCCGTAACCATAGCTGGTCCCTTTTTCCCCATAGGCATTAGTCTTCTATTCAGCCTGCATCACGGGAGGTAATGGATGCAGTGATGGAGAACAGAGCTTTTACACAAAAGACACTGACTTGTAGTCTTATCTCTGGGCTCTCTTTTCAGGTTTCTTTTGGATTGTCTGAAGTTTATTAGCTATTAATTTCTATTTTACATAATTTTCTTTCTTCTTATAGCTGCTTAAAGTTATAAAGGTGGGAATATTTTTCATTTAGTGCATTAAACTCAAGTTCTACATAACCACTTCAAATGAGAACTTGAACAAGGTTGTATTACTGAGCAAGAAGTCAAATTTAGATAGACATAAATCTAGAGGGGAAAAGATTAACCAGCAAATCTAAATGGATTTGTTCTTTATGCGAGTTTACTAGGAACCAAATATGTAACCCTTTATGCGAGTTCTGTGAGAAGAGGAGGAGAGGATCAGCTCCCAAAACTGTATACTGGCACCTGGGGGTGAGATACAGCACTAGATCACCCAGTCCTATAGCTGACACCGGAGCTAATCCTTAATTAGAGCTTTTCAAAAGTAGGCAAAAAAAAAAAAAAAGAAAAAAAAGCCTTGTTTGTTTTAAAACATGTTTTTCTTAGTTCTGCACCTTCTGATTTCAAGACAAGAGGAGGCAGAAATGCTGAAAATTCAGTAGATATATTAACTTTCTACCTAGGAAATACATTTTGGATTTCATTAAAAGTTCCGTTCTTTCTGGATTTTCAGACCATATTTGCAGGTACTCAAAGTTTCCAGCTCTGTAGATGAATGCCTGTGTTTGTAAGAAGTACCTGGTATTTTCCTGATAAGAATTGACTGCTGCAATTTTTCCATCACCATTCACCTTCTTGTGATACAGAACTCCAACTTTTTGTTACAGCTTTATTAAATATTCTATTTTTTAAAAGGTTTCTGTTTTGCAACTCTCTCTTATGGAGTTCACTCTTTCTCTGCTCCAGGAAACCAATAAAGCGCATACTTAATTGAATTCATTCAGCTGGATTTATCTCCTATTTAAACATGAAGAATATGTGTTGCTGGGTCAGAGCCTTGAAGAGTCTAATGAGGCAACTGGGTGAGCAAGGACTACAGAGAGTGACGGTATAAAACAGGATCTTCAAGTTGGATTTGAAAATTGAAGGTGCTGGTATGTATATTCATTGAAATCTATTGATACATGCCAATATCGTATAATATTAGGGTGGAAAAGAGGTGGAGATGGGTGGTTTGGTTTGCTTTAATTAGAGGGATTAACTTCAGGCTTTGGGGTAGGTGGGATGCATGGGTGGAATCAAAACATATGATCTTGATGAATGCTCATGAAACAACGCAGACTAGCAAGATTTATATGAATGCTAGAGGAAGCTTTAACCAAAAAGGTTATTCCTGCTCTAACGTGTCATACTAATATTCTTCTTCTTTGTGGTTCTTGATGATTTGAGTATGTGGGTCTCAGAACAATCATATCTTCCCTAAGAAAATTAAAATAATATTGCAGTTTACTGTTGCAAAATGAGAGGCACCAAATCTCTAGAAGATGTAGACACTTGCAATTCCAAAGCCAACACAAGAATGAAATATTTGCTAGCTTTGTTTTGGTATAGAAAATACAATTTAATATTGAATTCTGATCAATCTGTGCAATGCATAGAATGTCCCAAATTATGTTAAGCTAAATAAAATCTCTCTTTGCTAACATTTTTTCTTACTTCCTTGCACACTGGTTTGCTCTATTGTACATTCAGGCTGAGGTAAGGTAACCTCCTTTTTACAGACTTTTTCAGTTTGCATGATGTAAATCAATATATGTGTTCAGAACCTTTCTGGCTAAGGATATGGATTTCTTTGCAGTGTATCTTTTGCAATATTGAATTAGAAAATTCCTTTTCCCTTCACATTTATTGTATGTGTTCTTCTGCAGAGTGGTCATTCTGTTCCACATTTCTAGAGGAATTTGGGTCATTGTTTACTTGTGGCTTCATTAAAGAACATCCAGTAGCTAACAGTTTCCATTGTCAACCTTTGAATATCAAACACACTATTATAATACTCTTTGAAAGCACTGCGTGTAGTATGGAAACCTGAGAGACACAAGAGCAGCTCTAGTCAAGTTATAAAAAGAGCACTACCATTGCTGCCTGAACAGAAGGAACGTGTGGGGAGATCGAGGGCATTGCCATGACAATTCCGACTGATGGATCTTTGTTCTTGTTGCGTTCTGACATAGACTTTCTTGTTCTAACATCAAGTGCAAATGATGATTAGAAGAAGCCGTGCTTGTTGTGGAGAATACATGGCCAAACACATCTTCTTCTGTTTGTTGGAGCTACAAAATATGTGGTCAATGGAGTCTAATTTGAATGAAATTTTATGGGCACGCAGAGGTTGGTGTGAAGTAAGGAATGCTCTACTTTGACCTCTGTAGCCTCTCTACAGAGAGCTTAATAGAGAAATGTTTTAAATTACAGTATGTTCCAATTATTGTACATTTATGGGACAGTGTGAGCTCCCTCTACGGGCTAATTTAACGTCTGCAAATTCCAATAATTCTTTTTTGTAACAAAGCCTCTGTGTAGCCTAGTGGATAAGGTGCCTGCCTAAGGTTTCTAAGGTTGTGCTCTTTTGAGCGTGTGCAAGATGGCTGCCACAAAAGTGTTTGAAGCTGCCGCGTTTGAAGCTGCCGCGTGTGTTTGAAGCTGCCGCATTTGAAGCTGCCAGGTTTGAAGCTGCCGCGTGTGTTTGAAGCCGGCACGTTTGATGTTGCTGAGTACGTTTGTAAATTTGAGGCAGACTTTAATATTGTTAGACGGTAGGGGAGTCCTTTTCAACCTTTTTTCATTTTTCACTTGAACTTTTAAAAAGTTTTATTTTAACTTTTTTTTAAACTATTTTAACTACTTATGTCAGCTGAGGAATGCTGTGATTCACAGCCATTATTGTAAGGAGGCTGTTATGTATTTTTAGTGCTGCTGGGACCATAGGAATTTTTGAGTGACTTTGACTGCAGACAACAATGTGGAGAATAATCCTAACTGTGAAAAGTGCTGTTGGGGCTGCAAAAAGTACAGAATAATTTTGACCAAGGGCAATCATAGCTGCTTTTAGAAGAAATACAAGTGTGCCCGGGTGTTGAATTTGTGAGTTGCTGGGATTGGGAGGAAAAAAAATTGCTGGAAAGAGAAGTTGGAGCTTTGTAGAGAATTGTCAGTGTCTTCAGTTAGCCAGGAGCTGAGAGTTTAAAAAAAATTCTGATAGGACTGTAAAAGAGCCTTCAATGGTGCTGTGAGTGAAGAACTTAAGCTGTTTGGGCAGTCAGGGAAAAGTGTAAATGGTGTCATTTGTTGAAAGCTGTGAGCTGCTGAAAATGTTAGGAAGTAAATGCCAAATGTATTTGTTGAGACATGTAAGGTGTAGTTTGTTTCTTCTGGAGGAAAAAAGTTCTGTAATGTTATATTATTTAGGAATGCAATTTTTGAAGCCTAGAAACTGCTCAAGAATTGATATGGGACTGGAAAGTCATTAGATGTTGGGTGGGAGAGGGAGGGTTTTCTTTAAATTATCTGAACACTATTTTTTGCATGAACAAGCAGTATCTTACTATATATGTGATAGTGAATATTGGTTGAAGATTAGAAGTTCATACAATTTAACTAACTGGATGTTCTCCAAATATAACCAATTAGCTATCCATGGACCACAAGTGGATGACTTCTACTATCGTTTTGTCATTCAGCTGTGATTTGGGAGCAAATGTTTTATAGTTCTGGGTCTCTAGAGGTCTCCTTTCTGTCATTCTCATCCAGCCCTGGAGCATCCCTAACTGATGACGGTTGTTCACTGTCTTGGAGACCCTCTGGAAATCCCATTGGGTCTGGTGATCTTATAAGCATTAGAAGGTAGATCTAGTAGCTGCTATATTAACATGTGTGCTTTTTTACCAGCTCCATCCATCATTTATCAGATTGAATTCTTGGCACAATATTGGGATCTGTGAGTCTATACTTCAGTTAATCTGTAACAAAACGTTGAGATCACAGATTATTTTGTTTATAGTGTTGAATCTCCCACAGTTTGGATCATCACCTTTTAATTTTTCTAGATCTGACTCCTCTGTTCTGGCAATTCTCTGTTCAGATGTACTTTGTTTTATCATCTGAGCTGCTAGCACTAAATACTATTTTGTATGGAATTACACAAGTGATGAAATGATGAAAAAATTATGTGGTACATTACAAAGAGATGAGTAACTATTCATGACTTGGCTTCCCCGTGAAGATTTGCACTTAGGGATTTTTAATTTCTGTACAACAACAGGCGCCGAATGGATCCGATTGATACTGTTTGTGATAAATTACTACTTTTGTACTTTTTTCCCCCCATGCATTACTCTATCTTATTTTAGAATATTTGTTACGTTTGTTTGACTTACAATGTTGTTCTTACTTTCTTTAGTTTATCAACAACCTCATGAAATTAACTTGAGTGTTTTCTTTACTGATTACACAGACTTTTCGTTATCTTGAAGCATTTTTTTAGCTAAATCAAACTAGTCTCTGTGCCCTATCTGGTAAAATTTCAGAGGAGCTCAGCTGGATTGCCAGTCCTAAAGCCTGGCCCCAGTTGTTGGCTTTTACATGGGTTTGGAGCTGAGTTACATGTTTTGTCCTGACTCAATGCATACATTTCCTCTCCTAATTTCAGTCACATATATGGCACATTATGATCTTAATTACTGTATCAGATATTATTTTTTCTTGATCTTGAGTAACCTCTTTCATTTTACTGTTAATGAAGTTTTTATCGAAGGTTGTCAACTTAACACCATATGATTCAATCATTTAAAAAAAAAAATATTTTTTTGTTACACTTAGGGGTGGTTGCTGCTCTGTTTCTGTTTGTATTCCAAGCTTGGTAAATCTGATGCTGCTTTACTTTTTGTATAGCCTTGTTAATAGAAAATGTATTGACATTCATTCTAAATTTTAAGTATATTTCTTGTTAGAATTTTGGGATTTTCTTCTGTGAGTTTCTTGCTCCATCCTTTCCAATGTGTAACACTCCCATTGTTTTGCTGTGATACTTGCTAATTTTAAATGGAACGCCTCATTAACTTGTGTATCAGTGAATTCCACCATCAAGTTCAGTGTGGTACTCATAAAACTTTGTCTTTAATTTATGTTCTTGTCCTTTACACAGAAAAACTATTACTGATGGTGATAGTGCTGGAACATCTGAGTAGCTTCTTTACATAAGAGCTTGCTACTAATGTAAATTATATCAGAAAGTTATCCAAAGCAAGAGCATTGCTTAAGCTCTAGATAAAATATCTTGACTTTTCTAAAACAAAGATGTGAATATTTCAGGCAAGTCTTCAACTATTTAATAAAACTAAAAACATAAGCCCTGGTAATTTACATCCCCCCTGTTTCTTAAAGTGGGTATATTTATTATCTCTTTGCCAATTTATATATTATTAGGCTTTGAGGAATCTAAAGGTCTTTGAAAAAGGAATGTTTCAATTTTCTTTTAATTTGTGATCCTGAAAGTTGCTTCGGTTAGATGAAGTTGGTGATACTGTGCCGGTGATTGTGAATCATTGGTGTCTTCCACCAATACCCTGATTCACATATGAATGCAACAGAATGAGACTATACATAAAATTCCTTCCACTGTTGCAGGATTTAAATAAGTAGATTTAATCCCTTAACTGTGCATGGGGAAGCAAGAATAGGTGGTGTTGTTTATGGTCTGTGAACAGACACGGGAGTGAGATTGGTACTGGCAACACTTTTTCCCCATGAATAATAAAGTTCTGCACACGAAGGGAAATCAGAGCATTAATATAGAACCTTTTCTTTAAGTTTCAGGACTACATTATGCATCCATATCTTGGGCCCAATAAAACAAATTTATCCTTTTAGTTTTCCTACTGTTATGGCTCTAAAACAGGCAGTGTCTTTTATTTTTTTTCCACTGTAATTTAATCTAATTTTAATATTCCCCAGATAATAGTGAAATAACCAATTCTGTCCAATTCTGCCTTAGATAAAAGCATCAGCATGTTTGGAACATAAACCTTATTTTACCTTTTGTTGAGCTGCCCAATTTAGTAAGAGCAATTCATTGCTACATCTTATAGTATGACTTAGAACACTGGAATCTGCCTGGAATTAGAAAAAAGGGAATAATTTATATTTAATTGGTCTAAACCTACTTTTCCTAGGTCAATAAGAAGAGGAAAATCAGCAGCATTAATCAAGATAAAATTATCAGCTGATTAATCAGTGTTCTAATTACTGCATAGTTCTTTCCCTTTTCAGTTTTAATTACTAAACTTCATTGTCTTTTCCATATGGCCATCATGCATTCACGGTACACTTTTTCTCCTGGTGAGATCATTAATATAAAAAATGTACATTCAAGACATTACTGAAGATATAAGAAATTGCTACTGCCTACTAAGAAATTACCAAGGAAGCTGCAAATCAGCCATAGGTTATACAGGAAAAGTCTAATAAATCTACTAACACTTAAGAAAATAGATATAGTAGAAATGCATTTATGATTATCAAATCAACCTTTGTCCTAAAATGAGTTTTACCAGTCTTATTTCATCAAATATATCTATTGGTTGGGTCAGAAACCAATCACAATCTTATTTAAATTGGCAAAATACATGGGAGACCTCTTAAATTCATAGGGCTAATGTAGACCACAAAAATACTCTCTTAGCATATTCTCTTTAGCAGAGTATTCCTTCTTACTAAGGCCCAAATCCTCAAAGGTGTTTAGGCACTTCCCTACCAATGGAGTAATTGATTTCAGTAGATATTAGATATGTAAATATCTTTTGAGGATTTAAGCCCAAATGAATAAATCTGCCATGTATTATATTAACAGAAGTATCTTGACTTATTTAGTCTCTGTGGAAGTCATAGGAAAATGAAGAATTGAGCATTGGCCTTTAATGTTGTTTTTGAAGAAGGAGGTTAAAAAAGTCCACAGTAGAACTGAGCTTTTAATGAAATCTTAACATCTCATAACCTTGTCAGTCTGTAATCTATCTCACAGAAGCCTCTCTGTAAAAGTCAGGAGCTTAAAAGACAACGAACAGGATGTCTTCATGCACAGGGGCTAGGATTTATGGAAGAATAAAGTGTACCTGGAGTACAGAAGTTTGTAAGTCAGCACCTAAGTAAAGTGAAGTGGAACTGGAACACGTCACTGTTTCCCAGTAACAGGTGGTGCTTCATCAGTGAGAGCATCCAGTTCTGTACATTTGGGAAATAAACAACATGGTCTTGAGTAATTTTAAATTTTTGATTAAGGTATTTTCACTGCCTATGATTTCTCTGCCCTTTATCACTAAATAAGGGAAGGTATGCAAAATTGCCTCTATGCAGTGAGCCTCGTGCATGAATTGGTTTTGAGTTTTGTTTGGTTGACCCATGTTGAACAGGAGTGGTAGAGACTGCCTGAACACACTCTGCTTCCATCTTTAGCTCCTGATAGCAACATCTCAAAGATCTACTTTTCTAGCAAACATGGTGACTTATGTCTAATTGTACCTCTATGTTCTAAATATTTGTTGTATTACGCAGAATCACAGAATGTTAGGGATTGGAAGGGACCTCAAAAGATCATCTAGTCCAATCCCCCTGCCAGAGCAGGAACACCTACATGAGATTCCACAGGAAGGCATCCAGGCAGGTCCTGAATGTCTCCAGAGAAGGAGACTCCACAACCTCCCTGGGCAGCCTGTCCCAGTGCTCTGTTACCCTCACAGTAAAGAAGTTCCTCCTCAAATCCAAGCGGAACCTCCTGTGTTCCAGCTTACACCCATTACCCCTTGTCCTATCATTGGACACCACTGCAAAGAGCCTAGCTCCATCCTCCTGACACTCACCCTTCATATATTTATAAACATTAATAAGGTCCCCTCTCAGCCTCCTCTTCTCCAAGCTAAAGAGGCCAAGCTCCCTCAGCCATTCCTTGTAAGGGAGATGCTCCACTCCCTTCATCATCTTGGTGGCTCTTCGCTGGACTCTCTCAAGCAGCTCCCTGTCTTTCTTGAACTGTGGGGCCCAGAACTGGACACAATATTCCAGATGTGGCCACACCAGGGCAGAGTAGAGGGGAAGGAGAACCTCTCTTGACCTACTAACCACAGCCCTTCTAATGCACCCCAGGATGCCATTGGCCTTCCTGGCCACAAGGGCACAGTGCTGGCTCATGGTCATCCTGCTGTCCACCAGGATTCCCAGATCCCTTTCCCCTACACTGCTTTCTAACAGATCACTCCCCAATCTATACTGGAACCTGGGGTTGTTCCTGCCCAGGTGCAACACCCTACACTTGCCCTTATTATATTTCATTAAGTTTTTTCCCTGCCCAGCTCTCCAGCCTGTCCAGGTCTCTCTGGATGGCAGCACAGCCTGCTTTTGTGTCAGCCACTCCTCCCAGCTTTGTATCAGCAGCAAACTTGCTGACAGTGCACTCTGTTCCCTCCTCCAAGCCATTGATGAATATATCCAGTAGTACTGGTCCCAGTACCGACCCCTGAGGGATTCCGCTAGACACAGGTCTCCAACTAGACTCTGCCCCATTGACCACCACTCTCTGGCTTCTTCCCACCAGCCAGTTCACAGTCCATCTCACTATCTGACCATCCAACCTCCTCAATTTGTCAGCGAGGATGCTGTGGGAGACCGTGTGTATTCTTGATCACAACGTGTTAAGTGAGCATATGTGCACTATAATTATGGAGTTTCTCAGTTGTGTTTTAGCCCATGGATAAGTCATGAAACTAGACAAGATTAATTGCTCCTGAGAAATACACCTGTGTAACTGAGTAGCATATTGTGAGAGGGGTGTGTGCATGGGAAGAGCCATTCCCATCACTTGCTGCTGTGTGTGCCATTAGCTGGGTGGCTGGACAGGACGGACACAAAGCCTGGTCCAGCACAACAGCCTTTGTTCTGCCCACACGACAGGTTCTGTATCTGGTTAGCAAGTCGTCTGGACTTGGGAGCATTGCATCTTTCAAAGTGTCCACTCCCTTTCTTTGCATCCACGATCTAAATGGTGGATTTCCACCATCCAGCTTCCAACAATGTCCTTGAGTATTTAAAATATTTATCTGTGCTTGTCTGTTTCATTTAAAAATCAGTTTTTCCTGAGAAAAAGTAGTCATACCAGTTATTTAGTTAACTGATTAGTAATTGAAGGCCTAGTTTGGAAATTGTACGTTTCCTATGAATATTCATAAAAAATAATTAACTTGGCTTCTGATTTAGAACCCAACAACAGTTCAATTTGATTTTTTTTTTTTTGTTTGTTTTGATAGATGAGTTAATTATATGCCGAGGTCTAGTTGCTGGGATTTCTTTCCTAAGTGGTGATTGACTAACTGCTGCTGGTGACAGTAATCCTGGTTTGAGTTTTGCTTTGGGTTGGGTTTTTTTCTGTTTGTGTAGCTTTCACAATGTTGCTCTGCAGCTGGAGGGTGGCACATCGCCACCCCCCTGCAAGAAACATGGGTGCCTTGATAAAAAAACCCTTCCATGTTTCACCAGTGGACCCGCTCCTGCTTGTTTACCTGTTGGAGCGTGTCCAGAGGAGGCCACAAAAATGATCCGAGGGCTGGAGCACCTCTCTTATGAAGACAGGCCGGAAGAGTTGGGTTTGTTCAGCCTGGAGAAGAGAAGGCTCTGGGGGGATCTTATAGCTGCCTTCCAGTACCTGAAAGGTACCTGTAAGAAAGCTGAGAAAGAAATGTTCACAAGAACACATAGCAATAGGGTGAGGGATAATTGGTTTTAAACTAGAAAAAGGTAGATTTAGGTTGGATATTAGGAAAAAATTCTTCAATATGAAGGTGGTGGATCATTGGAACAGGTTGCCCAGAGAGGTAGTGGAGGCCCCATCCCTGGAGATATTAAAGGTCAGACTTGATGAGGCTCTGATCAGCCTGCTCTCGTGAAGATGTCCCTGCTCACTGCAGGGGGGTTGGACTACATGACCTTTGAAGGTCCCTTCCAACCCAAACCATTCTATGATTCTATGAAATGAGGATTGTTCCGATCCAGCAAGGAGCTGGACAGTTAGTAACAAGAGGATCGAAGACACTGCTCATCTTATCAAAGATGGGGCAACTGCCTCTGCTTTGCCTCCTGTGGGGGAAGGAGCGGGAAGGCAAAGCCAGTTTCAGACTTTCTGAGTCGCACACCTGCTCGCCTAACAAAAAAGGCAGCGAGACCGCCTGTCCCACCGGGTACTCGTGCCTCGCAAGGAAAAAATCCGTGGGGAAGGCCCAGCCCAGCGCCCAGTCCTCCTCCGGCCTGCGCCCGCCCTGCTCCGGCCGGCGCTCCTGCCTGGCCGGGAAGGCAGAGCGTCCCCGCAGCCCTGCCGCAGCCCCAGCCGGCAGAGCAACGCTGCCATCTAGTGCCACCCGCGCCCTCCTCGCTCGCCTCTTTATTCCTCTTTCTTTCTCGCTCTCTCTCCTTTTTTTATTTTTATTTTTTTTTAAAAAAAAGGTTTTTATCCCGTCAAGGAAAAACTGGCTCTTGGAAAACAACCAACTCAGTTGGAACTCGGAGATAATAATCAGTTTCTCTGGGCTTGTGAAATTGGCTCATTAAGCGTGCTTTTTAACAGAAAATATTGGAAGCGATTAAGTCTGCTTTACTGAGTGGGCATGAAATGGCTAACCTTCGGCCACCCACAGCTCCTAGGTGCCTGGCGTCGTTTTATGCATGCAGCGTAATGTCTTTACTTGAAGTGCTGTTTATTCATCACCTGCTTATTTATCTCTTTGCATTTGGCAGGCACATCGATCAATGTTAAACTGTCACACGAGGTTATTTTTCTTTTACATAACAGGAAAGGCCTAAGGTAGTGGCATATTAAAAGTAATAACTTTCTAACTTGTAGCTCAAGATGACAGTACCATTTGTACCTGAATGTATTACAGGCAGGAATTCTTAAAAAAAAAAAAAAAAAAAAAAAAAAAAAAAAAAAAGTTAAAAAACCAGATGATATCTGTTAAGAATTAATGTTCTTCCAAGGTCAAAGGCTGGAAGACAACATTCCTGGTGTTGCTATAATTGTGTGCCTGTGTGTGTTGTGAATGTGTCTAGTGAATTTCCCCCCACCACAAAACAAATCCTCTGACTCATTTGAGCCAACTGTAGGACTTAACGTCCCTGATAAACCCACAGGAAGACTACTTTACATATTCTGTTGAACACCCAAACTGATTTATCCCATGGAGATCAGGTAGTTTTGCTTAAAAATTGATTGATTTATGCTAATGTTTGAATATAAATATAGATGCTCTTGTCCACATGCTCCTCTCAGGCAGGTTGTGCAACAGTCACCTCAACTCAGGCCATGCATATGGAAAACTTGTGGCTCGAACTGAATAAACAGGGAGTGGTATAGCTATCAACAACCATGTGCAGCCATCTGAAAAACAGCAAAAAAGTCAATGTAGATGTAAGTCTTTTCATTCTAGTTTCTCTCACCCCCACACCCCCTTTTCTTTTTTTGGTTCCAGTATTCTGTTGGTTTCAAACACTGCCCAGCTTTGATAGACTTCCTGTCTTGGCACAGGGCCAGGCAAGCTTTCTCTGTACAAACAAGTTTTCTTTTTATTTTCAGTCCAGCCTAAAAATGCCTACAGATAGAAGAATGTCAGATCTTTTTAGTGTTGAATTTCAAAGAGGTCCTTAGAATTCTTTCCTTCCCTTGATCTCGTCTTTGGATTGCAGCTTGGACTCGCTCTCTGTTTCTAAATATAAGCTGTGGACAGTGGCTTTCTAATAAAATGCTTTGATAGGCTTGTGTACATGGGAATTAAGCATCGGGCCATGGTGGACACTGTGTCAGCAGCTACTTCTCTCCCACCAGTGTGTATGTTGTCTGCCAAAGTACCCTTACTAGAAAGTGTGAGTGAAGAAATGGAAATGCTGAAGAAAGCAAGGCCAAGAAATGCACTTGCACTTCATGCAGATGGCATCTTACTTTCTGGATTTAACAGAGTTTGTCATTGAGGCTGGTCTATCTTGGGATCTGTTAATTCATGTATTCATTCCTGCTCTTGGGCAGACAGTTCTATGTTATCTCATGAAGTGCAAACCTGGGAGGGAGGGAGGGAGGGAGAGAGGGAAGGAGGGAGAAGCTTGTCCATTAAAAAAAGCAGCACCTCCATATGTCTGTGCTCTTTGGATCAATATTTGCATCAAAGTGGTTTAAATGTATGTGGCTCTAGGGCTGTCCATTCTTTCAACCTGACCTGCAGCATTGATTAGGGCTAGTATAAGGAAGGGAAAATAGCAATTCCAGTAAGATACAATTTTTTGAAAAGCAAGGAATGTCACTGTAACTCCTGAGAAAGAAGCACTTAAAGTGCACACATAATTTGTATGAACTCGGCAATCCCCTGAATTAGAGACTGCACCTCTTTACCACACACATATGGCAGTTGTGGTTGATTTGATCATATTTCTAAGCATGAAAAAGAATACTTCAGATTTTATCTGAACAAAGGTGAAAACTCCCTATTTGGGATATATGAATTATGTTGCTTCTGGATAAAATTTTTAATTGTTACTTCACTTTCTACTTGTGTATCCTAGTTCATGGAAGGCACAGAGGAAGTTTATGATGTGGATAAAAATTAACTTCTGCATGTTTTCTTCCTCCATTAAACCCTTTCTGGAGCTCCCTTGGACATTATACATGCAAGGAGTGCAAGGCAATTTATACCCATAAGAGATTCTTATCTGAAGAGGAGCACAATTAAAGCAAAGCTGCAGGATTGACCCTCAAATTTTCCTAATGACAAGCTTTTGCTAGCGTTCTGGATGAAGGAAATGTTTTGTTTCTTTCCCTGTTTTGCTTATTCTATTGTTTTTCATAAATATCTTTCCAATTCATTTTGAAGCAGTAAAGATTGAAATCAGTAAAGAGAGCTCATTTGATGAAACCTTGGCTTTATTTAAATTGATATTACTAGGTCCAGGATTTCCCTTGCAGCCTTTGACTGCCTTTCTGTGGCTGCTGGGATTGCATAGTGTCTTGTGGCAAGACCAAGGCTTACTATTTTTTCTTTTTTCTTTTTCCTTTTTTTAAAATGTATATAGTAGTTTGCTTACAATTTCTGTTACAGTGGATAAATTTGAAAAGGCGAGTTACCATCTTGGGCCTGCATTTCTTTCTCTTTGGTCTCAAATGGACTTTTGGTATTGAATTCTCTGGATGTAGGATCAGCTTTTAAACTTTGACCTGCATGTGTGATTGCTTAGGCAGTAGCTAATTTTGAAGCAGAAAAGATTTAAGATCAGCTGTTTTGAAACTACTTCAATTTTTGATAAAGAGAAACAGAAAAACAAAATAAGAGAGTATAGTATAATACATGAAACTGAGAGGAAAAAAATGACAGCTAAGAAATTTATCATGTAAACAAAGAAGCCCAACCTATTGAATGGAAAAAAAAATGAATAAATAGAATGATCTCTCCTCCATGCTCTGCAACAACTCTGCTGGCAGAGCACTTAGCACCTACTCAGATTAGGCTGCCTGAATACAACAGTATTAGGTTAGCCTCACAAAAGATAACTTACTGTATTAAGAGTGATCAAAGGATTTCAGCAAGGCAGGCTTGCCCACAACCATAAAGGTCTCCTAATAAAGTAGAACTGACCAATTAATTTACTTGACAGAATATCCGTGAGCAGTTTGCAGTTTCCTTGTGTTTACTTGTTATTCAGGTTTACCTGACATTTTTGTGAAGGTTTACCTGCAGAATTGATCATGAACAGGGGTCTATAAGGGTTGGATATCTGATATGTTAAATTTGAGGTGGATTGGTTGCAGCTAATTAATTGGTCATTTCAGTAAGAGGGAGAAGTAGAAAATTAGCATGTCTAAGACATATGTCCAAATGTTAAACCACTGTTGGCCCCATAAACCTTGCCTGCAGCAGTTGGCATTTATTGTCCGTTCCACTTGTCTCACTTCACGTGTCTTCCAGACATAATTTAGGGTGCTGGCTGCCAATAGCCCTGTCCTCAAACTAATATACAGCTAACCATAAAACAGTTATTTTCTGACCTGGCATTGGTACCTCCTATGTTTGTTGTCTTACAGAATTTTATTATCCCTAGGGATAATGGCTCCTGCAAAATGGCTTGGGATCTCGTGGCTGTCATAGCAAACATGGGCTTGTAGCATGTGCTTTATATATAAGGCATATGGGTGTATGCATGGTATTTTAGGGGCTATTGTGCAGAAATTATGGCCCTAGACTGTTTATTCCTCCAAACATTGGGCCTGGATTGCATCGTTCTTGGCCTTTAGAGGCTGGTGCATCTAGCTAGGTTTCAGGTGTACCTTGAACATAAAAAAGATTTTTTTTTGTGGTTGCATTGTGTTATCAGCAGCCTGGAGAGATGCAGAGACTGGGACCACTGGAGATACCAAGGTGTTAATAGCCAACCAGTTCTGAGGTATTTTCATTGGAAACCAAACTTCATCGCTGTGCAGCATTTTTAATTCATGTTATTTGGCCATGCACAGTGGGCTTGAGCACTTCTGTGGAAGAATGCACAGCAAGGAGGCTACAAACATAATAACCTCTAAAATTTTATACAGTCTAATTCACCAAAGTTCTCTTATGAGGCAAAGTATCATCTTTGCTTAAAGCAGTGGTTAGCTCTTATGAACTTAGCTTTTAAGGGAACTCTTGCTAATGTCCTTCCTATTTTCTCTTCCTTCTCCTCCCCAAATTTTTTCCTTTCTGACAGCCACATGGCAAGTGTAACATTTAGTATTGCCCACCAGGCAAAAAGTTTGGGATTTGCTGCTGTAGTTTGTCCTGTGGAGTAAGTTTTAGGGTAAATTCTTCTGTGTTTGAGTGGTGATTATGGAGACTAAAAGAGTATGTAAGGGTAGAACTATTGCAATGAATTCATGGTTATTTTTTAAAGGGGTTCTGTTTTCAGTCACCTACCTTGTAAGACCCTTTATAATTAGGTCACTTATGTAAATATGGATATAAGTTTCTAATGTTAGACAGGTAAGCTTTGTAATTTTGGCTCCGGTCCATTCCCATGTAAAGGTGAGATTACTTTGTGCATTACATTCTTTGGTGCTATGTTCTAACGAGTCTGTGTGTCTTAAGCAATGGGTCTGTCCCACTTACACTGCTAATTCTGCTCCCTGCAAAGGATCCCAAAGCTTTTACATATAGCAAACTCAATTCTCAGCAGTAATGATGTTTAAGAAATACAAAAAGAAAAAGGAAATTACATTATATAGTTTCATTACGAAGAACATACAATGGAAGTATCAGTTTAGAGGGTCTTTATTTCTGAGTCAACATGATATCTGGACCTTTGGACTTCCAAAGATCAGATTAGTGTACAGAAACCTGGTATCTATCATGTGCAACCATCTGAGATTCTGCTGGGCACATATGGCAACATGTATCAATTCAAGTTATAACTGGCTTAAACTTTCTATCTTGAAATCTGCAGCATTATAGGGGCCACACTGATCTTTAATTTAATACTGAAAATAATACTGGAATAGATTACCCAAGGGATGTGGAGCATTCTTCACCCCTTTGAGTCCTTAAATCAGTACTGAATGCCTTTCTGAAACCAAAGCTTTTGCTAAGCCCAAAACTACACGGTTTGATACAATAATTTTTGTGCAAAATCACTAATTTTAGTTGCAGAAGAGGTTACACTGGACAGTCAGTGGGTCATTCTGTCTCTAAAGTCTGTGACTCCAAGAGCATGCAGAGCGGAAGATGCTAGGAGAAGGATCCCTGGTCAGCATGAGTGGCAAATTCCTGCAAGACATTTGCAGGAATTCAAGGTCTTGCCAAATATTTGTATCCCATGGGGTACAATACGAGCTAAAGGTTGTCAAAGGGTTGACAACCCTTTTTTTTTTTTTTCATACTGACTAAAGTGGTGAGAAAGATGAACTTTTTGGACTGTGTGCTATGTTCTGTGCCTCTACTGGCCCTGCACATATAGAAGCACCCAACCTCTCTCTGTAACCTCCCTCTGTTTCTGGAGCCCTGCTGCCCATGCTAAAATATTCCAAACACTATTTAACCCTTGATCAGCAAGTTGTCTCTTACTCAAAGAAGATGTTAGCAACATGGCTGGCATCCAAGAAATCCAAATCCTGTCAACAGAAGATCCCGCAGCTGTGTGCAGAGCACACTATTACCAATTCAGATAACAGAACTTCTGGAAAGTTTTAATCTATGTAGACCAATTGTCCCTACAAACAGTAATGACCAAATACAAGTTCTACTTTGTATTGGATAAATGGACACATGAAAAAATTAAAATTATCTAACATAATTTTTTTTACAAAAATGAGAAGGGGAAAACCATCAACTGTTAGGAAACAACTACCTTCAGACGTGTCTGTCTTCCCTCTATTGCAAAAAAGTATTGATCTCCTTCTTGATTCCACAGCTTGGTTTTATATACTTTGAATGCATTTAAATAACTAAGAGATTGAAATATTTTCTTGATGTTTTTGAGGCTTCAGCTCTACAAGCAATTTTTCAGCACCCCCAATTCAATCTAAAGCAGCCTTGTTCTGCACACTCTGTGCAGCTCAAAACACAATGGTTTTTCTCATGGGACTCCTTAATCAGCCCTGGAGATATGGTTAATGTCAGTTTAAGGCCTTGAAAATGAGCAGAATGTTCTAGTACTTCCCAATTGAGATATTTAAGACTTTCAGACTTTTGAGTCTTTAATTTGTCAGCAGGATAAGAAACTTCATATACCTTTTCACTTTTGGGAAAACTGTTACCTATAGATAAGGTGTAGCACTTCTGTTCTTGCACAGTAGCTAAAAGTGAAATTTGAAGGTTAGCTCTTTAACTTTAGTGGATACTTGCTATTGCAGAACACTATTAGGCAAAAGCAGTCAAGTAGGTAAGTGATTTAGGGATTTTTTTGGTGCCTATTTAAACAATTCTTGACTGAAGCTGAGAATAGACAACAGATGAAGAGACATGTCAGATTCTAAACTGGTTAAAGTGCTATTTTCACCTCTGCTTCCACGAAACTGATACTTCTGTTGGATATTCTTTGTAGTGGAGCAGTATAAGGCAATTTCCTTTCTCTTTTTGTATTTGTTAAACATAATTCATGTTGATTGTGTTTCAGTTCCGCATTTCCACCAAAAGTAGGGGCAAGAGTTCTTAAGAAGCTAAAAACAATCCATATAATGATCTCAAAAGGAGGGAAATTATCACATTGAGGAGGAAAAAGTATAGGGAATTAAGATGTCAGCTCCTCTAAGGCCATGTTAATAGTTACTCTATGTACTCTGGAAAACCAAGTAACCTAAATTCTCTGAAAAAACCCAAAGTACAGCTCAGCAAGGTGTCACTCGTCTGTTCTCTTCTAACTTCCTTACAGTTGAATTCAACACTTTTATAGCATAGTAAATTTGGCATTAAATAAACTTATGGAAGACCACAGAGAAATAATATTTTAAACTGGAATTTTCAAAAGAATTTGGAAGAATTTGGCAACCCTGTATTCTTCTGGGAATAGGTGCCTATCATAATCTTCATATGCCTAAATTATGTACCCTGAGGCTATGAATTTCAAATGTACCTTAATCTTCCCATAGTCTGGTATACAAATAAAGACATTTCTATAGCAATTCTGATTTCAGGAAGAAAACAAAATGCTAACTGGATATGATCAGAATGTTACAGATATGACACACATTAACTAAGAGGGTGCTAGGATGTAATATTATCTGTTTTCTCCCCGGCTTTTCAGTAAAAAATATACAGAGGAAAAAACATGTCAATGTAACAAGTTTTCATTAACCTTACCAATGCTTTTGATGCTATCAGACTTCTATCTCTGTGAGAACTGTTGGCAATATTTCTGAACTCCTGGATGTCCAGAAAAGTTTGTGAAATTATCTGTCATCTGCACAATGGTGTGCTGGATAGAGGCTGTGGCTGGCACTCTGTTGGATCCATTTGTAATAGCAAAAGGAGTCAAGCAAAGGTATATTTTGGCACAGACTGTTCTTTGGCCTGTTCTTTGTAGTAATGATTGATGATGCCACTAGAGACATGATGCCAGGAATATTTATTAAATTTTGAACATCTGGCAAGCTCTTTAACCTGAGCAGATTGAAGGCCTCCACAACACTGAAGGAGAAGGTTATATGTGAACTTCTTTGTGCAGGTGGTTGTGCTTTTGTTGCACACACTATAGAAGACCTCTGGTTCACGACCAACAAATTTGCTGTGGCAGCTAAAGTCTACAGATTTATCGTCAGTTGGAAGAAAAGCAAGGTTATGCACTAGTCCATAGCTGGAAAAGCATGTGCAAGATATAGCTTCAGAATCAAGGTATTAGTATGGGAAATGGATTTAATTTATTTTTTAAGAGACTGTCAGATGTCTAAGAAATCATATGCTGAATTAAAAATACATGTTTTGCATGTGAGATTGCATCATAAATTGACACCTGCAAGGTATCCCACAGAATACCAGAGATACTGTTTATTTTGCTGTAGTAATTTCCACATTAGTCTGTGGCTGTGAAACATGGACAAGTCATTTCTGGCACATCAAAGAGCTGGAAAAATTCCATCACCAGCACCTTCAAGCTATTATGCATATCAAGTTGTAGGATAAGAATCACAAATAACAAGATTTTGCAAAGAGATTGCACAAACAGTGTTGAAGCAATCATTATAAAAGCATTATTTTACTGGACTGGACATGTCCTCAGTATTTAGGACACAAAGCTCCCACAGTATATGTTGCATAGTAAACTCATGACAGGCAGCAGATCAGAAGTCAGAGAAAAGGAGAGAGAGGCATTCGTCCAGAAAAGAATCACTCCCTGGTTGCTACACAGATGCCATCATTGGGGAAACTCAGCATCAGCTATTAATAGAGTACTACAGTGTAAAGTGAGACATGTTGGTCAATGAAGCCGAAAAATAATTCACAACCAAAAACTTGTGAATAATTTTTCCCTTGTTGAACATCTGTGATTAAATTGCAGTATTTTTATATGCGGTTGTACTAAATTGAGTTTTGAAAGAAACCAAATCATAACTGAGGAAGGATTTAGGCATCTGCTTCAGGAAACCATCACAGAGAGTAATGTTAGAGGCAGCACTAGTTACTGGTGGCACTACTCTCAGCCTAGCCTGTGGAATTACATATGGTCTAGGTTTCAGGCAGGCATAGCTCTGCTGATGGAGTGGAAACTGGTTGACAGCGAATTGGGCTGAAAGAGAAGAAACCTTCCAATGGTGCTAAACAAGTTCTGCAGCAGCTGAAAAGAGAAAGCACAAGCTCAACTTCCTATCTGGAAACACTGCAAGTGATTAAGCCTGGCTCTTGGAAAATGTGTTTTTCTTTCTGCACCTCTCTGAGAAGGCATTGGTTCATAGGGTAATGGAGAGTCGCAGTCAGTGACTCCTGGGATCCCCGCACAAAGTACACAGGGGAGTGGGCTGGAGGCTTTGTGGTGGGCAGTTTCCCTGAGGATCACGATTTCTTCTTGTTTCCCGTTTCAGGGATCCCTGCAAGAGGATATTTGCACACAGACTTCCTCCCCAGCAAACAAAGGGACAAATGTTCAGGGGTGTTTTTCCCTCCCGCTTCCTTAATATGCAAACTTATAATAAAAAGGAGATTGGAGGGAAGGAAATCATCAGATCAACTGCTGTCATTTACATTTAATTGCTGTGTTTACCATTTCAGCACTAAGCATTGAAATGCGCTCAAGAGGGTCTGAGAAAAACAGCATTGGTTCTGTAGTTATTTTTTAAACGGGAGTTATTCAAATAACAACCTAAGATGGCAAGTGCTCCAGAGTAGTTACGGTGTTAAACAGGTCAAGAAGCACAAAGCATATCTCAGATTTTAGGATGTGTCTGTAACAAATATAAACAAGCCAATTAGAATATATTGTATGCTGAAATGAAACTTCAAACCCAGGGACTGTTGAGCACACCCTATAGGATATGAAGTGAAAGCAGTTTGGTGTATATAAAATTAATAGGTGGTTTTTATCTTGCTATCTTTTTTACCTAGAGCATGTGAAATTCGGTAAATATATTTAATTGCCCTACTTTTGAGAGTAATTTTTCATCAGCTTTTCAGTAATTGAATATCATGTATTTTATAGTATTACTCTGTGTTGTTGGAATAGCCAAAAAGGAATAAAATTATAAACTGAATTGCTTTAGGTTGGGCAGGTTTTATGGGAAAGTAAGATAGACTGGATGCCTTAGGAGTAATCCTCTAGACCCTATTTGAAAACTTTTAGGCTAGTAAAAAGCCCAATCATTGACATGCAGTATATAATCTCTGAAGCAAGATACTGTTTACTGAAAAAAAAAAAAAATCAACAGTGTTTTAGTGTAAAACCTGTCTAGATTTCTAATGAAATATTGGAAGGAGGAAATACTTTTCTCCTGGCCAGACCTCAAGGGTGCTTTTCTTAATTTCTCAGTTAATTTTATTCTCTTATCTAAAGGATGTAAAAGCGATTCTTTCTTTCAGTTATGAAAATGTGCATATTTTATACCACAAAAGAGAACCTTTTTTTCCTTTTTTTTTTTTTTTTTCTTTCCCCCCCATCCTTTTTGGTAAATATTCTTTCAGAAGAAGCACAATCGATGTAGTCAGAGCTAACAAGCAGATGGATGTATTTGAATGCCATTATCTTATGTACAATGATATTATCTCTTTCATGAAAAATTCAGCAGTTTCGGCTGCTTTAGTCAAGGAGAAGGAGGAAGTAGGAAAGAAAAAATAGTGAGAAAAACATGATCAGACTTGGAATCCCTGAGGGGGTCACATTGCATCATTTAGCAGGAGAATAAGCAATGCAGAAGGAGCAAAGTTGGTGGAGTTGCTGTCTGCTCTCCTTATGGCATTCTTGGCTCCAAGCTCTCTTCAAGCCCTGCAGCTGTAGGTGGGCAGCTCTTGGGCCTGCTAAAGCATCACACCATGACATTTTTATCATCAGTCTAGGAGAAGAAAATAAATTTGCTAACAGAATATAGTTGGCAGGCTAATACTGCCTTGTCACATTCCAGACATCTCCAGGTCTGGCCTGAGCCAGAGGAAACAAGAAAGAGGGCCAAGAAGTTCATGATGGACATGTTATATAAAGAACAGAAATGCATTAAAAAAGGGGGAGATGCTTCTCTATGGTAGAAATCAGATATTCCTCATGATTTCAGAAATGAGACTACTCACACGTGCGAAATACTTAGCACCTGGAAGGTGGAAGGCTTTGTTTCTGTAAAAGCTAACTTTAATCCTCTCTGATGTCTGTGAAATATTTTATTTCCTTTTATTGAAAAAACCTCACAACTTAAATGTATACTATTGAGATATAGAGACACTTAAACATATATTATTGAGGTACGAGGTCTTACCCTGTTCTTTGGTATCCCGCTGTATCAAGTAGCTGATTGAAATTGTGTAGATTGTGTGCAAAAGATTAGGTTTTACTCTCTCTGGGAATGGTGTGTCAGAATTATTCCCAGTGCTTGTATTTGGTGCTTGTGGCATTTTCTGCTACACAAATGCTTATCTGTGGGAATTCCTCCATGGTGGTTAAACTTGAAGAAAGAGTAGAGAAGGTATACACAGTTTTCAGGGGAAAACTAGTTGGAAAAATTTAAGTTCTCACCCAGCAACTTTAGAGTTGAACCATGTCAAGAATGGGCATTTCATACCATACATTACAGCAGAAAAACCTGTGATAGAATCACTCAGCTGGGCAGCTGAACTATGTCAAACATTTGGCAGAAAACAAGAATAAAGACTACGATGGGGAATTTCATATGGGCAAACTGATGCATGATGGAAGAGTAACTATTCTCTTTGAAGCTGTGCTCAGCAGCTATGCTTCCATAGTCTTACAGTATGAAATGATTTGCATCAGAAGGCAGTCTGGTAGAATAAATGTATTTTTACTTGTCTACGCAGTAGAGTGCTTCTTGTATTTGGGTAAAAATATGGTGTTCCTGGATCATAGGGTCTGTACTCCAGAAGCATAATTTTCCAGAGGGTTGCTCTTCTGTAGGGCATCAGCATGACTCAACAACGTTTGGAGGGCAGCATGGAATTTAGCTTTGTTTACACTAAAGAAAAGAAAATTTCAGAGAAATGAATAATTGAAAAAAGACATTATGCAAACAGTGCAACTTCTTTGGGGTTCTGCATGTGTCACAGAATGTGTTAATGATGAATGTTTATGAAAATAATTTTCATAAGTGTCCAGATAATTGACTGTAGCTTTCTATAGCTCAGGTTGTGGGAAGAGACATGTAAACCCAAATCAGACCTTCAAAAGTCCTTGTGCAATATATGATGTTTGTTCCTTGTGCAACATATGATGTTTGTACCCAGTCCTGCTGCCTTTTTCACTGTGATTTGTCCAAGATCAGAGCACGTAAAAGTGGGGTTTACTTTGGTGTCAGGTCTTGAATGTCATTGAGGTATTCTGCTTATCTAAATGATTTATTTTGTTTCAATTTTAGTTAAAACAGTACATCAGGCTTAAGTATAATGGTTTTCTTAGACAACTTTAAAATTATTACCTCTAATCAGGTTTGGGTTTTTTAAATTTTTTTTTTATTTTTTACAAAATTATGAGTTACTTGATTCCTGTGTCATGTCCCTTTAGGAAAATAAAAAATGTTAGTTAGGAAAATATATAGGTTATTCCCACAAAAATAACTTCACTTTTTTTCTTTTTGATGAAATGAAGTTTGTTGAAAGTGCTGTCAGTTGGTGGGCTGAAAGAAAAAGTAGGGCTGAAAAAATATTTAATCTAACTTGTAAAGGAGCTTGGAACCACACTACAAGCATCATAATTAACTTTAATAATTATAAATGTAAATGCAGACAAGCCACAAGGTTTTAATGGTGTGCCACATGCTTCTGCTAATTATTTTAGAGTTTGGACACATTCAGTGCCAGCTAATTATAAACCCTGCTATGGAAATCATCTGTTTATATTAGACTTATTGATCTCTAGTGTTTAAGCAATATGAAAAGGGAAATCTACAATGCTGTACCATCTGCTTTGTATCCTAATTGCTTTTAAAGAATCAAATATATAAATAGTCAGCTTTTTATATGTTGGGCTTCAAACTCATTCAAGAAACATGTTTTGCAAATCTAAGTGAAAAAGAAAAAGATGGAGCATTAACAATTTATCTCTTCCCCACCAACTTTTTCCATCTTTGGATCTCTGCAGTTCACTGACTTCAGCATGGGAGAGGAAAACTTGCATGTCCCAGAAGTCCCATATTTTGGTCAAGCCATCTGAGAACTTATGCAGTTTATAATTTACATCTTTTAATTGCGCATTTTCTTTTACTCCTTGCCATCAAACACACCTTATGGTCATGAACATTTCTTGTTATTCCACTTAATGGATACACAAGAAGAGGGGAAGGGAAATTAATGTTCAAACTAACGACCACCTCCTCTGGGAAGTATTTAGCTTTATGGCAGATTAAGCCTATGGGGCTACATGATGGCCATTTGGTTGTGGGGGAGGATTCAGACTTTGATTTTTTTTCTTCTCTCTTTTTTTTTTTTTATTAGAAGTACCACTATTATGTATTTCTGCTATTTCACAATAATTTCTTAGTAAAATTGCTGATTTTCATTACGTATAAAATAACTGTTTTCAGTGCTTTAACTGCTTGTTAGTAAAGTGTCACTTTACAAGGATGGTCTCTTTTGTTAGATATTTACTATTCTTTCACTCCTTAAAATTACATTAATAAAAAGACAGTGTTCTGTGCTTGTAGCACTCCTGTGAGGTGAGTGTTCCCTAGACCCATTTCACAGATTGAGGAGAAAACAGCAGAGCTGAAGTGATTCATGTGTGAAAACTGTAGGTATTCCAAACTCTCCAGCTCTTTCTGATGTCTTGTCTTCTAGACTTTTTCTTCTGCTTTTGCAATTCTTTTTTATGCACAGAGCATTGTAGAAATTATCTTTTTCAACAGTTAGAATTTCTAACTTAGCCTAATTGTTTTGTTGCCCCACAAGAAGGTGTCTCCGTATAGGTTCGGAACTCGAGGTACATAATGGCGTTATTCTGGAGGAATCTTGCAGTGGATGTAAGAAGGAGAGTAAAGATGCAGAAGTGTCTCTGGTTTGAATTGTCACAGCTCTGTGACTTTTGAAGCCTGTGATGTTATGACAATTTGCATAGGACAGGAGTGTGCCCTAAGAATTACCATCTTTTTGACAAATTGAGAAACTGGGCCAGATCCCCAGCTAGTGTCAGTTGTAGTAGCTCTACTGAAATCCATGGAGCTGTGCCAGGCTGCACCAGCTGGGAGTCTGGCAATAGCCATTTAAAATTAAACAAGTTATGCACTTGACTGCTGCAGTTAAGAGGTCCTGGACCTCTGCTGCTTTGCCTATTGAGAAGTTGCTTATGCCTGCTTAGATAACTCAACTGCCCTTACGTCCCAGTTTCACAGCCTTGCTTTGCACAAGGGGTAAATATTTATGGTAGGGCACAGAGAAAGAGAGGTGGTCCTTAAAAACACACTTAAGAGATGTGTTTATGGGTGTGGATCAATCTTTTGCTTGTTTTTGTTTGTTTGGTTTTTTTTTTAAACATTGTTGTTCTGTTCCCCATGTTGGCTAAATTGTGCACCTTAGACTGGCCCTTTGGAAGAAAAGTCTGCCGCATACGGCTTTGTGCTTATTCTTTTCTAGTGCATCTGCACATGCACCCCTATTTTAATCTCTCTGCATGTACTTTAATAGTGCAGGCTTCTATTACTATCTGAGTTTATTATAATTAGGGCTCCTGGTTTTCTGAAATTCAGCAGAGAAAGAAGTGCAGCTTCCATTTTCTATTGCTTTAAAATTCAGGCTTCTTCCAAAAAGTGAGGTCCTAGGCAAAGAAACAGCATTCGAATAGGCTTTTGAATAACCTTTCTAATAAATCTCACATTTACAGTGAATTATGTAATTTGGAAGCTTTCAGAGAGCTAGCCAAACTCCTGATCTGTTCTTCAGATAATTATCATATTTTCTTTCAATCCATCAGCATAAACAGTAACACTGAGAAGAACCACTGACCATGTAGCATCATCTGTTCTCCTAGTGCTGGGGTGCAAGTAACAAGGGTGGGGAAGGATGGTTCCTCTTGGTGACACTTGGTACAGTGCGTGCTGTGACAATATAGGGTTTCGTTTTGCAGCTTGCAGTAGGACAGTGTCTGTGATGCTATGTGGAGAGAAAAATATATCAGTCACCTAGAAGACTTTTATCTTGGAATACTATTCCTGGTGCACCTAGCACCACTGCATCTTCCCTAATGAAAAGCCAGGCTTCCAGAGGAGGCCACAGCAGGGTGGAATAAGGAGTACAAGCATCTTGCTTTCTGAAGATGAACATAAGAAGGATTAGAGGTTTTTTCTACTCACAGACAACACATACAATTATTATGACCTACTCTTGTTCAAGTCACCTCTTGGAAATCATCACCTGAGTCAGTGATGATCTGTCTACATGTACTGTTTAACTTTTCCAGAATGTAAATGTTAAACCTCTTCTGCAGTACTTTCAGAGGGCTCTTCTGGCGCCATCAGCATTTTAACATTATTATTAAGAACTGAATTACTCACTTCGTACCTTCTGATGACTAGGAAAATGAAAGTGAAATGTCGGTTGCAATTAGGAGAGATGCCACCAACTGTATTCCCCCAACTCCTTTGTTTGTCACCTTCCCATATGATCCCCATTGGGAGTAAAATCTGCAGTAGTCCTCAATGAAGTTACCATGGATGAAAGTTTCTGTTGTGAGCACAGCTCTGGTGTGGTCTAGATGACTTCAGGCTTTTGAAGGTCGTGGAAAGCACCTAACATTTCATCAAAAAGGGTTTGTGAGTGGAAAATAAGAAGCAAATTAATTGCATAGTTTCATTGGACAAGGAAAAAACAATTATATCATTTCAATAGCCTTCAGCTATAGCTCTAGGTACTCTGATGTTAAATAATTTAGTCTTAACTTGCCAGAGGAGGATTATTACTATTGCAGAGGCAAAATTTGGAGGGAAAAATGTCTCTGGTTATATTGGAGGTGAAAATGGTTGGGTTTTTGCTGCTGCTTTTGTCTGGACAAAAGGAATTTACTTTACAAATTTAGACAGCAGCTGAACACTGGTATTTTATAACCTGTAACTAATGCATCACTCAGATCAAGGATGTCTGCCCCCATTTGTTTTCTACCACTTTAGTATTACATCCTACCGTATAAAGATTACATGAGTAATCACCCACTCAGCCAAAACATAGGTGTCCAACGTATAACCTAGAATGTAAGATTACTGCCTAAAGGCTCTGCCAGAATTGCAGTGGTACTGCAAGCTGGGATAGCTTCAACCATGCTGTAACTACAAGGCTTTATAACCTCCAAGGTTGAGAATATGGTAGTTTGGTATGATGATGTATCAGTCTCGTTGTACCTGAATGTCATATTCTCTTCAGAGGAAGTAGATGGGCTTTTGTGTGGAGACTGTCATAAAAGTGGTAAAAACTCTTAATTTTTGGTAAGAAGCAGCTGTTTAAGAACCAACCTAAAATGCTAAAAACCAATAATTTTAAGGAGGAGTAAACCAGTGCTAACCTGCATGGCAAGTTTCAGCTGATACACTGCGAAATGGCAAAGGTATTAAACTCCCCTTAGATAAGGGTTATAATAGGAACTCCAGTGACCCTCCAGTACAGTAGGGCTTCCATGGTATTATAATTAGGGTTATTATGATGAAGTCAGGCATATAAATGTTAACATTCTGCTCATTAAATAGTTCTTTTTAGAGAATTAAGGATTCTGCATTTTACATTCATAAAGTGAATAATATAAACTTAACTTGAGGTTTCTTTGATTATGTGTTGGAAAGAGTTAAAATTCTCTATGTAGATCGCTGTAGTTTTATTATGTAAGATGACCTTAGGAACTGTCATCCCCCTTGAATTTATACAAAGAATTCAAAGTAAAGGTTTTCTAGGTTACACTTCTTTTTTCAACCCTTTGTCCTGTCAGCTCAGTCCTAGATATCTTCATCTGCCGACATGCCCAGATGTGCAATGAATGTTGATTTGAGCTGGCCCCTCAACCCCTCCCTGCTGGTGTCATTAAAACCAAGGAGGTAGCTGCTCCCCTGGCATCTTTGGCAAGGCTTGGCTTTACACTGCGGACTAAATTATTGATGAAGAGCACTTCTGTCGCAGTGTGTTTTACCCACCTTTAAATGAAACAGTACGGATAGAGCTGTCATTGCCTCCTCACTCCCTGCAACTTCTACATGACATTTATGATGTGGTTCAGATTGCACTGAAGCAATTAATTTCCAGTAGAGCCTGCACTCAGAATGAAGTTCCCTGACAATTACCAAGGGCTGGTTTCTCAGTGAGCATACCACACAGTCATTGATACAGTATACAAATGAAAACATCACAATATACCGTGAAGGTTTGTTGGTCTTTTTTTCTGAATCTGATGCATAGTGTCTGAACATCTTTTTCACAACAATACCTTTTCTTAACAATGTGCTTGAAACCTGCTGTTCAGACCCATACTTTGGGCCTGATTCTGCTGTTTGCTGAATGCCCTCAGATCCTGCTACAATCAGTAGGACCCAAGTTTTGCCATATGTTAAGAAATACCTTACCAAAAATACCTGTAATTTTTGGTAAGAGGCAGCCAATATCTTCACATCAGACATCTGTCTGCACCTGGAAGCAAAGCCTGTTTTTCAGTTCTGCATTCAGCCATTAAAATGGTGCTGGTGCTATAGGAGATGCTATTTTATATCTCTTCTAGATGCTGTCTGAACATGAGGATAGACTTTTTTGTAAAGAATCATAGAATCACAGAATGGTTTGGGTTGGAAGGGACCTTAAGGATCATCCAGTTCCAACCCCTCTGCCATCAGCAGGGACACCTTCCACTAGACCAGGTTGCTCAAAGCCTCATCCAACCTGGCCTTGAACACTTCCAGGGAGGGGGCATCCATGGCTTCTCTAGGCAACCTGTTCCGGTGTCTCACCACCCTCACAGTGAAGAATTTCTTCCTAATATCTAATCTAAACCTAACATCGTCCAGTTTAAAGCCATTTCCCCTTGTTCTGTCATTAACTGCCCTTATGAAAAGTCCCTCCCCAGCTTTCTTGTAGGTACTGGAAGGCTGCTATAAGATCTCCCCGGAGCCTTCTCTTCTCCAGGCTGAACAGCCCCAACTCTCTCAGCCTGTCCTCACAGGAGAGGTGCTTCAGCCCTCGGATCATCCTCATGGCCTCCTCTGGACTCGTTCTAACTGGTCCATGTCTTTCTTGTGTTAGGGGCTCCAGAACTGGACACAGCACTCCAGGTGGAGCCTTACGAGAGCAGAGTAGAGGGGGAGAATCACCTCCCTCCACCTGCTTGCCACACTTCTCTTGATGAAGGTGAATTCCTTGTTTAGTAATTGTGTCGGACAAAGAATGGAGTAGATTTTGTTTATATATGTTATTTCTCTCATACTAAACAGTCTTAAGAGCTTGATAGCGAGTTCACCTCATTAACAATCTGCCAATCTGCAATGAGGAAGACTTTTTATCCAGGCTTGGGATTTCTAACCTGTTTTATCAGAGAAGGGAGCACAGACCTGAACATGGGAATATACCTGCTACTTCTCTTGAAGTAGGGCTACTAACTTCCACCTGAGTAGTTACCAGAGATGGACAGAAATAGCCATGGTTTAATATTTTAGTTGAAGGACAGTACAGCTCTGTCTTCCCTGATGCTGTCAAACTAACATGGGGTGAGACTTCAAACTGGCACCTATGAATCAGGATGATGAGCACTTTAGGAATGCATAGACAAAAACAGAGACAGTGTATTGATGGATAAACTAATGTGTGGACTTGTACTTACATGCTCAGGCTCAGAGGTGAATATTCTGACAACTGAAACATTTTGATGCAAGTACTTACTAAGAAAATGTGTGAACTGGTTTGGATGAAATCAAATGCCTTTTTACCCAGACCATGAAACCGTCAGCTGGAGATTTGGAAAGACTAATGTAACTTGCCTTTCCTACTCTTCTGGTATTTGTACTGTACCTCGTGGGTTGGCAATATAAGAAGGTGACCCTCTGTAACATGATCTGATGTGTTTTGGCCCAGGAGATGCTCTGGTGTAAGTGCTAGGCTCAGCAGAAATATATGGATTTAGGAAGCTCTCTTTAAGCATCCTATTTAAAAAAATTGTAGCTGTACTGCAGTTGTCTGTGATTTTTCCAAATACATGAGATTAAAATTCCATTCAAGGAAGAAGCACTGGAAATAAATCAAGTAAAAGGATTTTTTTCCATAGCATATTTAGCTAGAATGAAACTACGAGTTCTCAAAAACACCCAGTGCCCCTGCACAACAAAACCTGATTTAGATTAGGTTTAAGGGTGGCAAAGTGTCTGAAATATTTTGAAGGAAGGGCTATCCTCCTTCTCTCACCAAGGAAGCTCTTCTCCAGTTGATTCATCTCTGTTTTGTGGTAAGCTAAAATGTGTGTGTGTGTAAATTGCATGAGGCATTCAAAGCTGCTGGTGTGGCTGCCTTAAAATGTCTCATTAGAATCTATCAGAGGTCAGAGGAACTGGCACTGAAATTGTTGTAACCTGAATAAGATACTATGAAAAGTGAGTAAGGAATCTGGTGTGTTCATATTTTGTTGAAGTCTCACTTTTAGTGATTTTACCATAATTTTTTTCAGTTAAGGTTTAAATGAAAGGCTTATGGGATTCAGTACAGGACTGTGTTGGGGAATGAGGGATGCTTATACAAGGTATTGGTATGATAGCAAGCAGCCTTTAGTGAGCGTTTCAAAACTCCTGTAGATATTTATCAGATCTCTTTGGTGAGACATAAGGAAAGTCTCCTAACTAAACCATTCACCTTGAAGGATCTTGCTGCTTTTTTCCACTCCTGTCCATTTCATCTGGTTAGGGACAGAATTTTTTCTGCCCTGGATCTGATAGCACAAACTCCCAAGTCTTGTCAATATGACGTTTCACATCTGACTATTTTAGTGTCAAGATTTGCATCTCTGTCAGGACAATGTATTTCACTCTGGACGCTTGCAATAAGCTGTGCTGGCATGCTGTACTAGCTGTGTGTACCTTACAAATAATTTGCTGATTTATCTAGTAGTTTGTAGGTAAGTGTGTTGGTTTGCCTATTGTAGCTTTAAAAGTAGATGCTAAGATAAGATAGTAGATGGAAATTCGGTTTGGTGTTCCTTTCATTTCCACCTTCTCAGTGTGTAGGCACCAGTAATATGCCAAATTTAAAAAGGCTTGGAATTTGGTTAATTATTTCAAACCTGTAAATTCTTTAATTGTTTTATAAGGCTGATGGACTATTGAGCAGTCTTTCTCTGGGCATCGGCATGTCGATGGACAGCAGATAAGGTCCATACAGCTGGATGGCACTACTCTCCAGTGCTCACGTGCCTGCCCATTCCCTTTGGTAGCTGACAGCTCTGACTTCAAACAACCTCAGATCTTTACACAACCCTTTCTTGAATTGTTTTAAGCAAGCTAAAGAATCAATGAACTTGTCTCTGCTCCCATTTTTTGAGCAAACCAATCTTTCTCTTCTTTCCTTTTTTGGAGGGGGAATAAGGTGTTAGACCTGTTCCCCACTGAGTCTCATTTCAGAGGGATGTACTGCCAGGCCATTTCATTTCTTTTCTGCAGTACATTGAGAAAACCTTGGTCTTGCTACTTGTTTTTCAAAACACTCCAGGGATTAAATGCCTTGGAGAAGACTTGATTAGTTTAGTCCTTCTCCTTCCCCTCCACCCACCCCTTTTTACTTTTTTTTAATACACCAGGAATTTGTCAACAATACCTCTGCAAACTATTGTTGTAATGTAAGCCTGATACACATTTTTAATGTAAAAACACAACCTATCAATTGTCATTTTAAGACTCCAATGTCTGTACTTAGCAATCCAAATAAAATTGCTTTCTTTTCAGAGGTTCAAGAACCTATGAGGGATAAGATATAGAAGGAAGGAATCATCAAGTAATTGAAGAAATAGTGTAGCAGTATGCGACATAGGAGGAAGTTGAACTTTGTACAGATGTGGAGTGTCAGGGCAACTGAGGCAGTGATGGCATTGGGAGGCAAGTACAGGCTAGTGCCCAAGAAGAAAGGAGATGGATGGTTGGTGGGTCACAGGTGTGGACAGATACAAGCCATTGGGGACAGAAGGTTTGCATGGTGGTGGTGGTGGTGTTAGGCAGGAAAGAGTTAGGGTAGAGCTTTATGGAGTAAGGCTTGGTATAGGAGGAAAGGGTTAGGACGATGGCATAGATTTGGAAAAATCCCACATTTTACTGTATTTAGAGTGATTGCTATGTACAGAGGCACAAATGTAGGGAGCTACTTTCCACTTCAGTGCTGAAATTCAGAGGGGGCAGTGAGGAGAAGGCTGGGTGCTGCTGCAAAGGGAATGCACTATCTAGAACTAAATGCTGGCATAGTTTGGTTGAGAAAACTAAAGACAAAGGAGAGATTAATTTATGTAAAAAAATATCAAAAGGCCCATCTTTAACATATCTACAAAAATTCATATGTGTGAATTAGGGCACATGATTCTTTACCGCAATTAGCCAACAAAAGATGGGAGATTGAGCTCCATGTTTTTTAATAGGACAGGTTGAAATTTCATTTTGAGTGAAAGTTAATTTACTTAAATATACGTGAACAAATTCCCTTGTCTCCTGGAGAGCTAGGACATGACTCTCTGCTCTGTTGTAGCACTTTTCTGCTGGTGCTGCAAATACACTTTGTATGAGTGTTAAAAAATGCTGTTACGAAGCAGAGAATTAGAGCTCAGTATGTAAAACAGGGAGATGATGCAGAGTAATTTGAGTAGGAAATCCTGGGACATTAGTGATGCTCCACGTGCAAATTTTAATATGGATTTAACTGCAGAGCTGCTACTGAGGCCTCTGTAATGTTATTTTAAGGTTAATTTGGAAACCTCATTTGGTGTTTTGGCTGCCTAACAGCCACTGTCTTTAGTGAAAGTCACATGCTTGAGTTCCAGTGCTCTGCTCTGAAAACCTTCCTCTCTACAGTTGTTTATGTCCATAGAAATAAATAAGCAAATAGACCAATACTTGAAAAGACGACTGGTGTATGATAATGTGTTAATGTTTTAATCTAGTCATCTGTACTTCCACAAGGCAGGCAAAGGAGCTTCAGATCTGAGTTCTGAACCTTTTCTTAATGACAGATTTCTTTGGTCAGAAGCAAGTCAAGCTCTCCCTTTGTCATTCTGGCTTGTTTTTCAGTCTTGCTGTCTTTCCACAAGACAGCAGTGAGAGATTGCTATGAAACTAATTAATGCCTAACAGACAGATCGAACCAAATATCTAAATGATTCAGCATACAGTTCATTCCCCTTTACAAAACAGAATACCACAAGTCAAGAAACATATAGATGACATTATTATACTAACAAATAGCTGAGGGAATTTTCTTGCTCATTTTATCTGAATTCAACTATTTAAGACAATTATGGTTAAACTGCCCTCCCAGACTGCAGCTCAGTTACCTTGACATGTTGGTAGTTGTAAAGAGATACATATGAAATATTACCTAAGAGGGTATCTATGTGCTTTAGTGGACCTCTATTGTCTCTCAGAGTGCAACCACAAGGGAGAAATAAGGGTCATGTGTCATATATGCATAGCCAAAGTGTAGAAGATTTATGACTTAGTGAATATGTAGATATGCTAGTGTTCTTGACCATGCTGGGGAAGCTGTCCTTGAGTGTGTCTGAGGTTTTACAGTTAAAAAAAAACACTTCAAAGTGAGAAAGAGACAAACAATTATACACAGGCAGTCTTGGAACACTTGGGCAGTGTTCTCTGCAATCGCAAAAATAATGACTGCTCATCCTAGTCTCTTGGGGGGGAAATTTCCATATTTTTGCTTTCGAGGCACTTTCAAAGCCATTTACTGCCATAATTCATACACCGCTGGATTAAGAACCATTTGCCTCTTAAAATCAGCAAGAGGCTATGTAGCGGATTTGCTGATTTAAGGAAAAGGAAAAAATAAAAATAAAATAGTCAGATTGAGACCTACTTTTGTTCAAAGGATATAATAATACCAGTTTGTAAGTCCAGTCATTAAGAAATTGTTTCTAACTAATTGGATAGGGTGACAACAAAAAAAAAATCAAACTCTGGTATGTTGACCACTGCATTTGATTTCTATGCTTAGTGTTCCACCTTTTGGTCACCAGGTGTCCATAATTATGGATTGTACATTCAACTGAGTTGTACCAGAGGCTTAGGCAGTGCTTGTGAATCAGGAGATTTCATCTGCGAAACAGATACTGTTCTGTCAGAAATAAGGGATGGTCCTGTGATGTTAACTGTGAGTGATCACAGTTTGCTACATTGGATTACAATGTGATGCTAATTCACTGTACTTTTCAGCAGAACATGCACTGATTTCACTGTTTAGCAGTAAAACACCTTTCACTGCTGTTATTACTACCAGCATCTTTTGGATTATCTAGTCCTTTTTATGGAAATTCATGTAATTTTTGATCTGTGCTGGCTTTTCCATAGTGCAGCTCATGAGTGTCCTCAGAATTCAGTATATCTCACATATCTGTTTATCAATACATACTCACCATCTCTGAGATCACAAAGAAAACTTTTCAAATAACAGGCTCTTTGCCTATGAGCAACATGCGAATGGTTGCAAAAGCGACTGCCTGAGTTTGCAGAGAGCCTGGAAAAATAGCCTCAAAAGGGGTATGTAAAGGTCGCTGATGAAACTTCAAAACACAGATGTAATATTCTCATAGTTAATGGCTGCAGCAGATGGGCAACCCATATAGGTGTAATTCCTCTATATGGCAAGGAGATGGGGAGGGGTGCATTGGCATAATTGGCAACTGCCAAAACCAGTAAAATAGCCAGAATTTTCAACCAAATTTGAAATTATTCCTAATCTTTTCTGCAAAGGGAGACAGAAAGAAAATGGACTCCCTCTTCAAATAACATGACATTAAAATAAAATCAGTGTCAATGCAGAAAACTGGGATGCAGATACAGTATTTGTATCTTCTAGGATAAATTATAGTTATTAACGTTTCCTCAATTTATCGCTGATTTTTCTGTAACAAGTTTTTTTTGTTGTTTATTTATTTACTGCACCAAAACACTATTAAAGGCAGATTTGCTTCTGCTTAACTTAGACCTCTCTTGCATCAAAATTGACTTCAATGCTTTGACCCACTTCTTAGTGGACAAGGCCAGGACATCTAGATACACAGAAATGAACAGATGCATTCCTCTTTCCTTTGTGCTCGTGATATTGCTGCTAGTGGTAGGAAAAGGGGAGCTGAGAATACAGGAACATGATAGGAGTAGTGTTAGAGCCAGATGTGTCGCTCTAAGACCACTGTCACCAAGAACCACTGTTCAGTCCACTGTTGTTTTTTGGGACAACACAGTAACTTGTTTAACACAGTATTTTGTAGAAAGAACCTTGTTTATATCCCTCTTTAGTTTTAGTGTCTGGGTAACAGCTCTTGGGGAACATTTGCAAGAAGTTGCATTGATTTCTCATTTCTCATAAGGTCCCAGCTGGAGCCTTTCATCCTATTTGGGGCAATGTAATTCAGGAAAGATCTGGCTCAGTTGGACACAGCTTAGAGGAGAACAAGGAGGATAATCAGAACCCCAGAAAATGTGGCTTACAAAGAAAGATTAAAAGAAATGGGCCTGAGGCATTGATTGTTGTCCTCATTTATGTAAAAGTCTGCTCACCCTGTCTGTGGTGGACAAAGCAATGGGACTGAACTGCAAATACCAAGATTCAGGCTGGATTTAAAAAAAAATAATTCCTGGGCAGGGAGTTTATAGCATCACTGGAGTAAATTGCTGGCATCTCTGTTACTGTGCCCTGCTTGTAACTGGGTAGGCAAATGTCAGGTAGAAAGGACGTAATTTGCTTTCAAAGGGAAAATGACCTTTATATGTCAGGGTACTTTCTCACCATATGATTCTGTGTATCTCCATACAGTTCCTAAAACTGCTGTTGTTACATTATATTATTTTATTCCTGGTAAATGATTGGATGAATGAAGGAGAATTTTCTACTTCCCCTCCTTTTCCTACGAAGGTGCTATCAATAGGCAGAGAACCTCATTACTAAATACTTGGTTTGAGAAAAGGCTGTTTGTTTCAGATACCAGGGATCTGGGAGGCAGGACTTGACTGTTGTTAATATGTATCTTGCCCCAACAGAGACAGATAAGTGTTGTATCTGTCACATGGGCCTGCAAGGGTTTAAAGAGCAAACTACAGTTCCCTGGAAAAAACTGCTCTTTCTTTTTTCTTCTTATCTTTTTTTTTTTTTCTCCCATGTCTTTTTTTCTCCCCTGGACCAACAGGACATCATGGCCTAACTGTGTCCTAAATGCTCTATTTCCTTGTGTTTCAGCCTTTCAGAAATGAATAGAAAAGGGTCAAAGTGTGTTGCATTTCAGTGTTTGAGGCTTGCTCTACAGATGTATTTGCTGAGAGAATTTAGCTTAGAAAATTAAATTGTTGTTGGTTTTGGTTTTTTCTTAATGAAGAAAAGTAGCTACTTTTTCTGCTTTGAAGGGATTTGTAAACCTTTACATCTGCTTCTAAGGGAGAGTTTCTCCTCTGTTAATCTGGGTGAATCCTGAAAGGGACTGAAATGGGACTCAGCCCCAATGGTCTTAGTCATTTTTCATGAATCATTTCTTCTTTTGAGGTCTTAAAAGCTTCCACAGAGAAACCTGATCTAAACCTCCAGTTGCCTCCCTTCCCATCAATGGACATATAGGAAGTCTGAGCATATTGATTGAATAAGCCCCCCAGATACATGCCTCGGAATTCACTTTTTACTCCTGTTTGAAAGAGCAAACAACTACATGCCTGCAATAATGTAAATTTTACTTTCATTATGACTATACTCTCACAGGCTAATTACATTTCAGACACAAAACCTGTCAACTTTCCTGCTCTGTGGTGATAAAGGAACCTGCTGGGTAAAATAGCCACCACTCATTTTATTTCAGGAAATACCTAGCAGACTGTGGGAGAGAGTTCTTCTGTTTGTATTGATGTAAAGAAATAAACCAGGAAAACTCTAGTAGATTTATAGTAAATGTAAGTGGCTATAATGATCAATACAATTGGACAACATAGTTTAAAATTAATCATAGCCTTTGTTTAAGGAACCTGTCTGGTTTCACCTTGCATGTTCTTTTTCATATTTATTGAGAGTAGTGGCTGAAATTGAGATCTTTTCCATGGGTATTTAAGGTAGCATGTTTGCCTTTGCAGTCACGGTGGGCTGGAGCTATTCTGGAGGAGTACTGCAAAAGCAGCTTTATTTCCTCCCAACTAGGTGTTACTACTGACGTCCTAGAGGTTATCACCCCAGCCAGCTGTCTGAGGAGAAAAAAAAACATTCAGGTGGTCCTTCTGCACTTTAGTGCTAGTGCAGCCAGCTTAGTTCTGAGACCTGTTTTAACCAAGCTATCTGATTTTTTTTCCCTCTTTTTTTTTTTTTTTTTCTTCTCCCATTAAGCAAATGAGAACACTGACAGATTTGGATTTGCCAGCTGAAATGTGAAGGTGGCAACTTGCAGCAGAGGGGTGATGAACAGCCAAACAAACCGGGGGTGAAGGCAGCCTTTTTCACTGCATAGGCCTTTCCACAATACTCTTCTGTGTTGAATGTAAAGGCACTTCCAGAGGTAGGTTTACAGGCCCAGCTGACAGGTGCTAACTTGTTTAGCTGCTGTGCGCTGATTGCATTTGATTGTGTGCCCATAACCTGAGCAGATTCCAGAAAGGAGTCATATCCTACTTATGGCAAGTTCCTTGTGCAATACATCATGCTTCTGGTGTGTAGCTTGGCCTTGGTGCAGGACTCAGGGGAAGGAGTGAACTCAAATGAGTGTGAATGAGGTTTTGAAGGGAACTGGCGCTTTCTTGCCTGATCTGGGCCATGTGACAGGACATACTGTTGTTTTTGTTGCTTTCACTGTTGAGCTGTGATTTGGAGGAGGTGCCCACCCCCCAGTGCATAGCACGATAGCTTCTGTTGCACTTTACACCTGGCCATGAGGCTGAGGACCTACAGAGATGGCTTGGTGTGTTAACTGAAATGAGTGGAATAGCAGTGCTGGGAGATGAGGGTGAATGGGAGACAAGAGGTGAATGAATTCTTATTTAACTGCCCCCAGTAAACGAACACTGGATACTGAGGAGGATGCCCTTTCTACTGAAGAAGAAGCTGATGTGAATCACCTTTTCTGAACAGCTGTCTCATTGCAAGTTACTAAACATCACATCATTCCCATTCAGTTTAGCAGCACTAAACATGACAGAAGTTCAGGGAGGTCAGGCTCAGCTCTGATTGTTTAACATTAAACCTTTGTTGATAGTTTCAGACCTTCTCCAGTTTTCATCATACTGCTGATAACCTGATGTCCAATGACTCCAGCTTCATAAAGGCTCTGTTGGTAGAATGAGAGTCCAAACACACAAGGGCACAGCTCTTCAGTTATCTGGGTATCTCAGTCAGTAAAATCAATAAGAACTGGTGTTTCAGTACCTATGTGAATCTGGTCCATAATATGTAGCAATGTACAGTATGTGTCCAGATGTTTAATAGACTCAGTTGGGGTGAATGGTGATGGGGCAGTTGTTTGGTATTACTGCTATGTGAATTACTACTCCATGCTTTTGGTCTGTCACTAATGAAATTGTGTGATGCACATTCCTGTTCAGAGTCCTCAAAACCTGCGCTCAACCTGCATCCCCTGGAAGACCCCAGAGTCGCATGAAAATAATGCATTGGCTTTCTGCACGGTTTTTTTTTCATGGGGAATGGTCACTCTGAAAGGTCTCCATTGCAATGAGATGAACGTGCTCACAGGCATTCGTCAATCTCCCTAACCTTTATACTTTGAAATATCTACTGGAAAGCAATAGTGCATGATTTCTAGGACACGCTGATTCAGACCCTCTGTTTTGCTGATTAACATACCGCTGCCTTTTTCATGCATTTATGCTACTGAGAATCTGTCTCAAAGGACTAAGGAAATAGCTGTGTAAAATAAATTTTTATTCTAATATTATTAGAATAAAATAATATTTTTGTGCTCTGTCCTTGGAAAAGAGCACAAATACTCCCTTTATATATTAAATGAGTCTGAAAGTTTAGGTAATTGTGTAAGTATCCCGTTAAGCAGTGCCTGATTGAACACGTTTTTCATTAAATAGTTGTTCTTCTGAACATACTTGGTATTTTGAGAGGAAATGGTGAAAGTGGTGAGGAGATGATGCCTTAAAAAAGCCCTAATAGTGCAAAGTAATTTTTTCCATACATTTTCATGAGTATTTTTAATTATGCATTGCACACATCCTAAATACATAATTACATGCTGTCTTGGCCGATTGAGTAAATAATACTTAAAAAAAAAAAAAAGGATATTTATCAAATGGAGTGCAATGGCTTCAATGTGGGGAGCATAATATGGGTTTTAAAAACCTCCCTAATTATGCACTTAACCAAGACATGAGGACAGTTCCTCTAGAGCCATTCTGGCCTGACAAGTAAATAATACGCATTTTACAAAACCGACTAATTATGGATTTACCCACAGGACTGTAAAAGATCTGAAGATGCAGGTAAGTAATATCCACTTTATAGCTAACCATGCATGGGGAATTTAATTTAATTAAAAATGTGGTAGGTAAAAAAAGAAAGAGTAAGTAGTGCCTATAATCTCTCAAAAGCCAGGAAATTCAGGTTAAATTAGCTCCTATGCCATCTTGAAGAAGTCAGTATACCAGTTAGAAATATCCAAGAGCAGGATTCATGTAGGTGGAAGTGTTTCCACCGAAGGAGATCTCATTGCTTTCCAGGAGCTCTCTGTGATTCAGTGTCTCTTCTGGCAATCAGGACTATGGAGTCAGGGCTCGTTTTTAGGGCTATGTTGCAGGTTCAGGGGTATGTATGGTGCACCCAACTTCTGCCCTTGGCTACACTTGTGTGTTTTTCCCAGTGATTTTTATACTAGACTGGCTACAGGTCTGACTAGGAAAAAAAAAAAAAAAGACTTGAAATCTGGGTTCATACTTGTTTTTATTAATATACCTTTACCAAGACACTGGAGGAACTTTTGGACCTGCTTAGGGAGTACAAAGATGACTTTCTGTAAGTTGACATTGTGCTCTTTCTGAACCACTAGTACAGAAACACTAAGGCTTGAATGTTCCAGCATGTGTGTCTCTGAAATATGTTGTACGGAAAAGAAGGCAAAAGGTGGCACCAAGATTTTCAAAGAATATTGAAGGAGAAAAACCTGAGCTTAATCTTGCAAAGTACCAAGAATATTGTGTATATCTTAATGTGTCTCTAACTCTCTGTATGCATGACTGCATGAAAATTCATGCCCGAGGAAGACTGATGTTTGAGCAGACTACTTTACAATTTATCAAACCAAGGAAATCCAGATCTCATGTGAAAGTATAATTAGGAGTGTTAACTAGGGTAAATGAGTACTACAAATGTTTGTATGTACATACACACACTTAGACATACTAAACCAGTGATTTCTTCACTGAAGGCCTTAACAGGTAAATCTGAAAGACTGCAGACAGCACACTTCCTTAGGAAACAGTCACTCAACAATAAAGCAGTAAACAGTTAACAGTGACCCATCCTTTCTACTTCTCAAACAGTATACAAAGCAGTTTTTTGGGGTTTTTTTTAGTCTTCTTTTTTTCTAAAGTCTGAAAAACAACGTTGGGACAGCTGAAATGTAGCAGTCCACTGTCAGATCGCTGGGTGATACACAAATACATTGTCTCACATTTTTCTCTAGTTTTGTACACCAAAGTTGTGTTCTGAATGTAAATTCCTGCAAGCTATTGAGATCACAAGTATGAAATCTGAAACTGCTGGTTCTATGATGATAAAGGGACATGCTCTTTAAAAGAACCCATTTTTGCTGCAAGCAATGAACATACTATGTGAAAAGAGGGCTAGATTTGAAGTAGAGTTTGAAGTGCTGCAGGGATGGCATTACATCCTTCTAACAGTCTTCCTTGGTCAAATAGAAGCTTTTTTTCATTGTTTATGTGTTTACTTTGAGACTGTTAGATTGGAAAACTTCTATTAACCCTCTTCTTCTTGGCTCTCTTTCTTCCTCTGTCTTTCCCTGTCACCCATCTCCCCAGTATTTACTGAATATAGCAGTTCTGTTTGGGATCTGAAGAACTGTATTTTTTAGCCACAAAACCATCTTTTCCAGCTTTTTCTATTTCCTTAAATATATGCTATTCTTTTAAAAATGCAAAGTGGATTTGTCGTATTTGATTACTTACTGAAACCAGATACAGAAATTTATTATTAGGAAATCAAGTTTCATGCTAGGAGAGATTGGAGTGCAGTCAAGTTAATAACCTGACTTGTATTTTAACAGTATTATGATCTCATCATTCTGCTTATGTTTCTCACAAAAAAAACCAAACCCAATAGCAGTGATAACTGCAAAAAACCCCCCACAATTGATGGGCTTTTTTGCTTAGAAATAGCTGCTTTTGCTTCAGATGCTTTCAAAAGCAGAGGAGTGAAATAAGCTAGTGGCAAAATTTGAGGGTTTCTGGACCAAATACTACAAATAAAACTCACCTGGAGCTTTTGAGGAGTGAAAGATCCAAACAGCAGTGAACAATTTCTTGCCAGCAATTTCCTTGACCATTAGGTCACCATTGGAAAAATAATATGATAATCTTTACATTAACTTCAGTAGTTTCTTTGTGCCAAGTGCTCCTATTCTTGCTATGCTCAGCTAAGCTGGCATGACAGGTGTATTACTGGTGTATTACTGCTTGAGGGAAGACTTGCTTGAGTTCTCAAGCAAGGTGAATAGGACTTGGAGAATCTGACAAAAATGTTTTATCCGAGCTGTTCTCTTAATTAAATTAGTCCCATTCCAATAGCCAGCTGAATAGTGATGTTAAGGAGGAGACAGCCACCTTATGAAACCTCTCCTGTAAAAGTTACTGTATTTTTAGATTCTTGGATTCTTTCAGTGCCATCTGTAGTGCATACATCACATTCTCCACCACACCATTACCTTACAGCAGTAGAAGAAGAATAAGAAGTTATTTAGGTCAGAAAGGGAATACGCTGAGAAAACCCCTTTGTGAAGAGAGAAATCAAGCTATTGCACAGCATTAGGGAACACAAGGTGCATTAATTTAGATATTCTTTAATATTACTGATTTTAATAGCAGCATGTCAGGATCATATATCAACTGAGGCTGATTTTATTGCTGGTTTAAAAAAAATCTTGCTTCAGCTTTAGGCAATTCAAGAAACATTTTTGGTTCCTTGCTTCTCTGATGCTTGATGGCCAAATCCTGCTTCCTCTGTCTGCTGGGGAGCTCTTCCAGAATTGGTACCTTTTGCTGCGTGATTAAGACCCACAGTATTTGGCTCTAAGAACCTTAGGATGTGTGCGTGAAGGTTTCCCAGATCTGAGCAAAGAAATCGTGATGCTTTTTTTTTTTTCTTTAGATTTCTTCCTAAGTACCCCAAGAATTCAGAGGAAATTAGAATGATATTTCTGAGGAATTTTTTTGAAGCAGAGAGGAGTTGTGCTTGCACAGGGCTTGACAGCTTTTGACAGTGCTGCAGAAAAGGCAAAGCTGCTGCAGAGCAGCCCAGGCTGTGTACTGTAGAGTGTGAGTGCCCTCTGCTGCTCCTGGACATGCTGTACATGCTGAGAAACCTTGCTTTTGTTTTATTATTTTTAGCAAATGTGAAACCTTCAGAGAAGGTGTTTATCCTTGTGATGCAGGGTGGATGGCATCAGATCTTTTTAAGGAATGGGCCATATTCTGAGCTCAGTTAGAGATAGTGGTGTCAGCAGTCAGTGGAATTTATTTAATTGAAACATACTGTAAATATAATAATATTTTTATGAACATTTACACTGGTGAGTAATTTCCAGAGCTGTAGTAACAAGCTCTATGAATAATTCTAGTATCTGTATGTGAATAAAGTGAAATGCTTTGAAGTACTTAAAAGTAAATTTTAATATATTCCCTTAGTGCTCAGGTCATTTGTGGTCATAGTTCTCAACTCTTTACTTGTCACAGAATTTAAAGGAAAAAAAAAAAATATCTGAGTTTCCAAGGTGGAGCTTCTACAAAATCTAGCAAATCTAATTTAAACAAAGTATTTTAGCCATTAAGTATTCATATTATTTTGTACTTCTCCACGTAACTTATACTGACAGCAGCTTTTATGGAATACTAATATTCTCTCACTGACATTACATATCTAAAGCTACTAATTACAAATCACATTTTACACAAGCTTTGAAAAGGAAACTCCAATGCTTTGTAGAATATTCTTTTAAATAGCCTAGTACAATATTAAATAATCATTAGACAAAGATTATTATAAAATCAGGCTGCCAAATTACTGACTTTGTGTTTTCTGTGGCCCTAATCTTTCATTTCTTCCTCAAGCAAAACTCCCGCTGATTTTAAGAATGCAAGATTTAGGTCTGTTGCAGGAAAGTGGAACATCCATATGAACTATATTATCATAGAATCGCTTGGTTGGAAAAGACCTTTGAGATCATCGAGTCCAACCACACCTGTCCACTACTAAACCATATCTCCGAGCACCCCATCTCCCCATCTTTTAAACAGCTCCAGGGGTGGTGACTCAACCACCTCCCCAGGCAGCCCATTCCAGTGCCTGAGAACCCTTTCAGTGAAGAAATTTTTCCTGACATCCAATTTGTACCTCCCTTGGTGCAACTCAAGGCCATTGCTTCTTGTTCTATCACTGGTTACCTGGGAGAAAAGACACACACTTGCCTCTCTACACCCTCTTTTCAGGTAGTTGTAGACAGTGATAAGGTCTCCCCTCAGCCTCCTCTTGTCTAGGCTAAACAACCCCAGTTCCCTCAGCCGCTCCTCATAAGGCTAGTTCTCCAGCCCCTTCACCAGCTTTGTTGCCCTTCTCTGGACACTGTAGCTGGATGTAGTATTTCAGGATTATCTATAAATCAGGTGCAGATTGTATATTGTGAACCTGCAACTGGAAAACTGCATAGCTCTTTACCAAGTGGTCTGAGGACGTTAATAAGATCTAAAATGTCTTCATAGTTATACTTATGAATGTCAGTTGGAAGCAACTTTAAAGGGAATTCCAGGTTTACAATAAATAGCATACTGAAATCTGCTGTAAAAGACAGTTCTCCACTTCTGGGGCAGCTATTTCAGTGGATCCCTGGGCAAATATAGCTTGCAGTGCACTGTAGTGAATGGAAGCATTTTATGTGGTATCTCATGGTGACCTCTTTTGATTAATTAACAATGCCTCCATTCTTTTTTTGTCTCAAGTTCAGCTTCATTCTGGATAGAGCCTTGATCAGTTTAAAGAGTCACCATGAAATTAATGCTGTGAAAAATCAATACAGTTGTAATTTCATGCCATGCAAGTTAGCTCGAAGTGAATGTGCTGTAGAGTTGACTGGAAGGAACATCCCACAAGTAGTGCAGGTGATACAATACATCTGTGCTTCCTGACACCTCCATTCAAATGTGTTTGTTTGGTTGGCTCAGATCAGCATTTTTTGATGCTTCCCACAATGATGTAAATCAGAACTAATTTAGTAGTCCCTACACAAGGAATGTGTATTGCAAAGATCCGCAAATCAGGACTGAAGCTCCTTGATAAAGCCGTGTGTGGTTAAATTCACACACAGATATATCTTCCCTGTATTGTGTTCTGTGCCATGCTATTGTTCTTTTGCTTCCACAAGGATTGCAAACTCACCTCAAATCTTGAAGATAAATCAAATTCATAACCTGAAGTGGATATGCAATTCCATAGAGAACAAGTCTGACAAAGAGAGTGAGGCTAATACAATTGTAAGACAGCCACATAGCCTGGGGGTTTCCTTTAATGTTACTTCTACTGCAATCAGACATCGGCACAAATCCATACCTGGTACAGGCAGGAGCTCTTGAGAACTACATGAGATCCTAGGTTAATGAAACTGCTCTTAGCACTCCTCACTGACTTCGTGGGGAATGTGTGGCCAAGTTGAAGGCTGGGATGAAACTTGAATGAATGAACGTTCAAGCAAGGTCTGTGCTGAGAACTGGCTGAAAACAGGAAATGCTGTGATCTTGGATATTGGCATTTCTGTGTGCTGGTAGATGAGTAAGTACAAGCATGGAAAAGAGGTAGTATCTTATCTTAAAGCTATTGTTTTTTTTACTTTCAATAACATAGCTGGTAACTGTGTCTTCTTCATAATGCAAGTGTATTCTCTTTGGATAGTAGATCCTTAGACCAGATCTCTTCATTTCATGCCTTACACAGTCAGAATTTTAATAGCAAAACTTAAAACTGATTTTTTTTTTAACATTGGGATTAACCACTTCATTGAAATAGGTGTCTGAATCCAGGTACTAGTTAATAGGCTTGGCCTTCTTATAAACACCATTTGTCTTTTCAGTTTAAAAGCATCTCAACAGGGAGTCATGGTGATCAGAGCACCCAAGAACTACCATAATACTATGCCGTGAATCATCTACTGAACTAGCTATCACTTAAACACCTTCCTCATCAGTTCTCCCATCCCTCCTAGCATCTCATTTTTGGCTATGAAGGCTGGGGAGTCGCTTTTGCGAGAGCTGCTGAAAATATGATTCTATGAGATATCAGAGGTAGCTTTTAAAACTGCATCTCACTCAGTATCACACAGTACTATAAACATCTCATATAGGATCTATCACACAGTGTGTCTGACTGATTTACAAGCTGTTAATATATTCCTGCTCTGGAACTGGGGAGAATAAAGCAAATAAACTCGCTTAAGCTGAGCCTCAAAATGAGAAATATTTATTGCTTCTACTGTTGCCAACTTTGTTGCCTTTTTGATGCTTCACAAAACTAAGGAGGTGGCAGACTACTGTTTGCATTTTCCTTAATGTCACAGTTTTCTCTTATGCACTTCCCTTTAGAAAAATGGGGGTTGAGCAGTCAGAACATATGGTATTGTAACTCTACAAAGTTGTAGCTTTATTAACTTAGTGCAAGTTGTTGCAAGAATTTAGGAAACTCAGAGTTTTGTGCAGATAGTGAAATGAAATCTGCACTTCTGCAGGGACATCTAGACTGATCTGAAGAAGTTAGCATGGCACAGGGCAAGTGATTGCTAGAATGTTTTAAAAAATTAATTTCAAGCCAGAAATGAAGTACAAATTCTGGTTTATATACTCTGTACCTTTCCTGTCTTCTACACAAACCCATGAGCTACAGCTTTAGTAAGTCCATCTGTATCACTCCTTTCTGCATTTCTTCTTCCCTCAGTCCCTTGCAAAGACCAAATTCAGAAAACTTATTTCACAACTCTTTTATCAGCTGGCTTGTTTCTTTCTGTCAATTAGTTTCAGGTTATGTCCATGTAGAATGGCCCCATCCCAATCCAGTCATTATGCACACTATCTTTTCCTAGATTGAAAGTACATGTAGTCTTCTGTCTTCCTGACTCTTTTCTAGAGTAAGGAGATTGATTGACACGTTCTTCTACATCTTGAAGTTCTTTCTGAAATTGTCAGTATGGGTTGCTCAGCAGCTTCTGTCCTTTTATGTGGATAGCATGGATATTTTAAATAGCTATGACAGAGAGGATACTTCTGCTGTAGAACTAGAGGCAATCTTGGTGACTGTGAAAACCAAGAAGCCAGTAAGATCTTATTTTGTCCAGTAGCTATATAGAATATTTTTGTCTGTTTGCAAATTTGTGAGGATAATAGTATATCAGTTCCATATGCAGGTCCCTTTATTGAGAGGAAATATCAGAAATTAAACCTTACAAGTATCCAGAAGCAATTATAAAATGAGTAGATTATAGTGGTAATACTGTAAATGGAAATGCACTGAAATGTCAAAGTACTTGCCATAAAATGTAGCAATAATATGATACTGAACAATACAGAGAGCTTTCAAATATTGATACCTTTATTATTTTCTCTATTTATTCTGATAAAGTTCAAACAATCATTGCCAAGTTGATCAGGGGAATAATAATATCATTACCATCATCTGCTGGAGGGAGTTATAATGGTGCTGTCATTCTGTCCTACTGGAAGATCACTTATGAACTGAGTTGGATTCTGACATAAATCCCTGGACGTAAATGACAGGACATGACAAGGCTCAGAGGATAATTGTAAACTCACATGCTAATGACTCAGACTTGTAAAGATACCAGTCATAACAAAATCAGTAACAAATAGTAAATTAATTTTTCAGCTTGCTTGGCACTGTCTGCTCAGGAAAAAAGTTCATTGTATTTGAAGGCTTAGTGAGCCTTGCTGCCTACATTTATTCTACTATTATTTCCTTTATAGTGATGACTGGTTTATTTAATGACCTAATCAGCAGGCAATTCCTGGAATTTTAGCAGGGTGAATATGCCTTTTCCTGCAGAAATGCCTGCTTTGCAGAGGAGGCTTTTGAGCTACTCAGACCAAGAGACCTCTGATAGGTGCAGATAGATGAATAACTTGAATATCTTCTAAACTCTGTAGCCACGGTGGGTCACGTTGAGGCTCTCAAAATCTGCACGTATGTCTGCATATAGCTTTGCCATCACAACCATGGTAAAGAATATCAGTATCTAATCTGGAAATTCTGAGCCTCTGTTTATGTGTATAGTACCTAATTTTAGTCTTTGGTATGTCCATATATTTTCATACCGCTGAATTCTGTTCTCACGTTCACTGGCATGATTCTGTCACATCTTACTGACTGCTGAGAGGATATAACTTTGTCATCTGCTGAGCACTCTGCCTTTCATCAAAATGTATATCCCATGCTTCTCTTTAAAACAGTGTGTCACAAGAGACACTGAAGCTATATGCTTCAGTGCATGCATGCAAGTGCTCTCTTGGACTAGGAAGATGATGCTTACCTTCTTGTGGGAACAGAGCTGTGCAGGGAGGAGCAGAAATTAGTCCTTCTATTTCTAAGGCCACACAAAGAACACAATACGGCTGCCTTTGTTATTTATATAAACTACATGTGTGTCTATGGGACATTTTCTTAATGTCCTTTTCTTACCATGTTTATGTTTATATAGGATGATCATAAAAATTTTGAGAGCAGGGTGCAACTAGTCCTCTTTTTTCTCTCTTCAAAATAGATTTCAAAATTTCACATGAAGATACCCTAGTTTATTTTTGTTTGGTATAAGCCTTCAAGATCTGCCAAAGTCAGTCACATCAACAACTGATTCTGTTAAAAAGAACTATATCAAAATAAGATATTTACATTAAAGAGAGGATTAATATATATAAACCGTTATGTTACTTAAAGGTATAGATACTCTTAAAGGAGTGTATTTTGGATATCAAGTTAAACATCAGGGACATTGCTAGCTGATAAGTATGGGTTGAGGAGTAACAGAGCCTCAGGCAAAGCTGTGGGCCACGTTTGTTGTAAGTGATGGCATACATTTCTGCTGCATTGTTGAGGCATCTGTTGCTGATCATGGACTTCACAGGTATGTTTTGAAAGTTATTTTTGTTTTAGAAGCAAACAAAAAAAAAGAATTTGCAGAAGATCAGCCTGTGCATTTAATTATGATACTGAATATTAATTAATGAAAAACATAAAAAATAAGTTGCTGGCTGCTGTATAATTAGGTATCTACACCCATCAGATCAAAGTATGTAAATGAACTACATTATAATAAGCCCCACTGTTTAGCTCAAGAATGATAATGAATATAATTTGCCTTCCTTAACTTAGCCAAAGCCACTAACTATGTGATTTTCTTTTCTTTGTACATTTTTTTGAGTTGGTACAAAAACGAGATAATCAATAATGGGGGATAGTCTCCTGAGTGATTCCCGCTAATGCTAATGGGAGTTAATTGCTTATATTTAGAGGAGACTGTGCAGTTCTGGCACCCCAGTGAATATAAATTATAGAGTAGTGCAGATTGTACAATAGGCTAAATCATCCCCACCCACAGGAGGAAAGTTATTTGGGGAAAACCACTTTATTCCTTCTGCAGCATCTTGTTTTGCTGCTCATGGGAGGGTTTTGCTGGCCAGGTGAAAGTGGTCTCACAGGGCATATCATGAGGCCCCTCACTGGACCTGGTACCCATGGGATGTGTCCTCGGTGCCCACAGCCCCTGGGAACAAGAGCCAGTTCAGGGGTCAGTGGTGCTGCTGTCCCCTGCCAGCACACTGCTGCTTTGTGTGGCTCTAGAGGTGGCAATGCAAGGCCCACTGTGACAGGAGGAGCCAGCTCTCGGATTCCTCCTTTTTTCTGGATCCGATGGATTTGACTGTCCCAGTTCCAGACTCCACTGTTTCTTTCAACTCTCTGCTGAATAACCACAGAAGAGGGAACAGCATCTTGTGTGTGCTTCCACAATTTCCCTGTCCCCATGTTTCATTTGTGTTTTGTCCTCCTCTTCACTTCTTTTCACCAGCTTCAGGGCACAAATGAAAACTCTGCCGTAGACTGTTGGCAACAGAAAGTCCCTGAAATCACTGGCACAGGGCACAGCAGCTGTGGGGTCTCATTCACCCTTTGTTGTGTTGGCATCTGCTAGCTGTGGTTCAGCAATGAAGGGCTTGGAAAGTACAGCTGGAAGTATAGCACCAACTCCAAGGCATTTACAGCTCCTGAGACTTCATGAGGTGAGGTCAGAGGGCCACAGAGTGCTGTGCTCTTCCTTCATCATCGGGGAAGTACTGCCCAGAGGAAGGTGCTAGCCAGAAAGTCTGGCGTTTAGTCTGGCACCTCGGAGGTGTCCCATGGTGAAACCAGCCTCTGCTGGGTGACATCCAAGGAGAAGACTGTTTCCCTCCTTGCTGGCACAGGCATGGTACTAATGAAGGGAAACTGAGTTTTTAATGTGATTAGGAGTTTGTCAGACCCTGTTCTGAAGGGCTGTGTAGGGATGCTGGATTGTTAATTCTTCTATTAACACTGTGTAGAACTGAAACTCTGACACTTCACTTCTTAGTCTCTGAACACCCTATTTAAATTGAATTGCCCTGACATGCCGTTATCCATTTTTAAACAAAAAACAAGACAAAACAAACAAAATTTATCACAGTTTAGCTGAGTCTGAGAAAAGTGTTGTATTATCTTAGCTACAAAAAAGCCTGTAGACTTATTTGAAAATGAAATTTTGCATATTGTTAGTCTACAATTTAGGCACTTCAGTATTTAAAAAATTATATGGCTGAGTTATTTACAGCAGAAGAAAGGGAGTTGTGCATACAGATTAGCTTCTTGTCATCATGTTTTTAAATCTGTAATGAGCATAATGGTGTCAGCTGCACAATGGTAATTTGCAAAGCCCCACTGATTTCAATGAAAGTGCAATGAGGATGGTTAAAGGTATTGGGAGTGCTGGTTCTTCCAAATGAAGAGAGATTTAAAAGGCCAGTATTAGCAAAAGGAACAAATAGAAATGAATGGGATTAGATAGAAGATTTACAATACAGAAGCCCAGGCATAGTTAGCTGATCAGTGTAGTGAAATCTTCTCCCCATATTTAAACAGAACTAAAAATTTCTGTGCTTCATTTAAGGTATTTGAGTTATAGATGTTTTCATTTCTTATGAGCTGCATTTTAAACTGATGTTCACATCTGCCCACTGCTTTTTAGGTTGTTCATGACTCTTGGTTTTTATTAAATGAGCAGGAAAGGATGAATGAGCACCAGGCATGTGTGGATCATGCCTTGAGCTGGGAATAGGAGCAGTGCCAAAGAAGTGAGTGCAGAAGTGACCTGTTTTCATTGCCAAACCTGAGCTGCTTGAGCAGAAGTTGTCTGCACCAGCTGTCTTCCTAAAGATCAAACTTTTGGAAAGCTTTGGCTGAAATAATCCAGCTGTTTCCCAAGATGAGGCTAGAAAGAAATATAAGATATCTTTATCATTGAATACCTCAGGAAACCACCTATGCATACTGGTGGAGAGGTGGTTTGTGCATTGAGGATGCCACTAAGGAGTTCTAGATTCGTCTGCCCTGAGAACCAGCCATGGCAAAAGGAAATTTTTGAAGCTCAGTATGAGTTAAGAGTAGATGAAGTTAAAAGTGTTTCCAAGGACTGTCTTGATTACTGGGCAGAGAGGAGTGGCAGGACAGCAGTTCATGCTATGAATCAGTGCCCTGCTGTCTCGTTGCTCTCTTGATGCCTGATGTGTTCCAGCGCAGCTGTTCACCCTCTAGCACACTGCAATGAGGGTGCTTTTGAGCTCCCGGTTATGTGTGTTTAATATAAAGTGTAACCGATGTGTGGCCTTCCTTCCCTGATCCAGTCAGCAGTAAGAGCTTGTCTTAGCCTTTCTCTGCCTTCTTAATATTTTCTGTTTGTTTTTTTTTTTGCCAAGAAAGGTTGGACCAGATGATACTTGAAGGTCCATTCCAACCTAGGATTCTGTGATTCTGTGGATATGTGTATTTGGCTTCTGCTGCAAGCTGCTTTGTTGGTCATAGTCTGAACTTGGCACCTCCTTTTACTCCATATAAGCTGAACCAAGAGACTCACCAGCCCCTTTTTCTTTGAAGTTTTTCTTTCTAAACAAACATCACATGAAGTGACTTCACAAAGTTCTCTCTGTATTGCTTACTAAATCCTTTCCCAGAGGAATATCCTGTTCTGGGAAGGGAGGAGTGATGTTTTGCTGTGACATATTTGTGGCTGTATCTCAAGACCATTCCAAACAGAAATAGTGTTTCCTTTTATTCTTGTGTAAGGATGTCCCCCAAATATTACCAATGACAGCTTTCAGGAATCAGTTGTTAAGCATCATCAAGGCATAAGTAAGTGAAAAGATGACAACTTATTTACAAATAACAGTATCAGCAGCAAGGACCTGGAATTGTCAGTTCTATAATACATTGCCATTTTGCTGTCTTTGTGGTACTCAGCATTTAATTTTTATAGGTGTTCTGTATCTTAATACTTCTATTAAAAATGATTCTCTGAGGTTCAGTGGTGTTCTGTGCTTACATGAGAATTGTAAGTAGATTAAGATAATTTCTGTTTTTTTAAGGGCTGGTGTGTAGAAGACACTTCATGGTAATTTTATATCATGCTGGAGGAGAGTTCTTAGACATTTGCAGGACTTTATTATTCATTCTCCTCTAATTTGTTATTCTCCTTTAATTCCTCTCTTAAAACTCTGTTGTGACAGGACATTACGCATAAACTTAACAGTGGCTCGGTAACTGGTGTGCAGAGATCTCTGCCCGTCAAGCTGACCAGTATTATCACAGTGGATTTTTTTTACCACTTCCCTGTTTGTCTGTATGTAATCACATACTGTGTCTTGCCCTACATTTTAGTTACCAGCACTCTTTGAAGTGTTTCATATTTGTATGATGCCTGAATGAAGTTTTCACTGAGGACTGAGATCCTAAACAATTGTTAATAGCAAGTGTCATAAACATATGTGTATGTATATGTATATATGTATAGGTGTATGTATATGTGTTTGGAGTGTGAGTGTATGAATGTGTATATAAATAAGCATGTGTCTAGTATGTATATGCATCTATAATTTTACATATGAATTGCTGGAAAAAGCTAAATGTCTTTCTTCCAAGCATGTTCCAAAGATTTTTTGTGTTTTGGGCATGCTGTGATTATTTTAAGAACTCTTTCAAATTCTATTATTTGTTACTAAACTGTTATGAAGGAATCAATCTCTTTAACCTTAATGCTGAGCTATATCTTCCTGGGGCAGAACATTTGGAAATCTCCAGGAAGTGTTTTCCGAACAGTTAGTAAGAGATACTGTGGGAGATCCCATATAAAAATTTCCTTTCACCACTTTAGTTTTTTCTTTGTAGGGACATTTCATCATTTCATGATAAAATGATTAAAACTTCTTATTTATAACTTAAGAATAGCTCTCTTCCATTCACTAAGGAGTCAAAAACCTGCTTTCTTACTGTAAATCATTAATTTTCTAGATGCATGTTGTGATGTTAAGCCGAATGAACTGTCCTGAAGTGCTAGAAACAATTTCTTTCATATCAGCTTGTCATCATTTGTTACTGTTCTCATCAGCGACAGACGTACAGGAATTTTTATGTCTGGCATTGAACATGAAAAGATAGCAATGCTGCCAAGGAACAAAAAGAAATATCAAGATTCATTTCAAGGTGTTACATGTCTCTGCGTTTTGAGGACTAAAACCATTGAAGCATCTAAATAGTTATGTCAGTGCTACTTAAATTGAGCTAGTTTTATATGACTGAACTATAGGCTTTTCGTATAGAAGGTCTGCATCACCAAGCATCTCATTTTTAGCAGCAATGTTAACAAGAAAAATAATACTTCATTATCATTGTAGATAGTCAAGTGTGTCTAGATTGCTTTTAAATTCCAACTTCACTTTTGTAAATTGTATTATGAATAAGGTATGCAGCAATGGATCCACTGAAATAATTGTATCCTCTGCTTTTAGAAAGCAGGGAGATACTTGGGGAGATATATTTGTATGTAAATTGCTTATATTGAGTTAGGAGACATATTTATTTTAAGCAATATTCCAAACGTCCTGTAAGACTGCAGACATTTTGTCGTCATCTTTTGCATTTGGTGTGTAGGGCATGCAGCAAACTCCACATCTCTGTGCATTGACACAACTGCCTTGTTTGCCAAGACTGTTAATGAATTTGAAAGCTATCATATACCTCTGCATGTTAATAAGTAGATATGAAGGAGATAAGAAAAGTACATTCAATCAGTCTTTCTCTCTTTCTCTGTCTTTATATACATAAACATAGTGGATTCTCTGGGATGACACGTCTTTTATTGTGGTAAATCTATTGACTGAAATGGAGATAACTGGTGTAGAGAACTAACATTCAGATCAGAGATAGAGCATTAAGAAACTAATTTCAGTGTGGTTGAGCCTGGACGTAAGTGCAGTTTTTCAGTCCAAAGTGTATTTTATTGTGAACTATGTTCTTATACTTGAAAGTAATGCGAGCTCTTTATCTGACATTGACAGTCCTAGTGCAGGATTTCAGTGGATGAAGATATCAATTGCAGCAGTTATACTGACAAAAGTGTCAAATCCATGATCTATTCTCACATTTACACACATCTTTCCTTTTTGGTTTGGTTTATCCAGGAAAAACATGCCAGATCTTTAAAGGTGAGGTGTAAGTTCCAGCAAGTGGGCTTTCCAGAGTACAGAAACTAGTTCTTTGGTTTTGTGTTTCAACTCATTCTGTATATTTCCAGCTATTGGCTGAGACATAATGTTTCCTAACTAAAAGGAAAAGAAGAAAAGTTGTGTAAGAAATTCAAAGTTAAGGTGTTTCTCCAAAACTTCCTCTGATTATTCACTGTAATAATGCCAAAGCCCCAGATATTTTCCATATTTATGAAGCTACACTGTGTGCAGCTCGGTTGTGTTTCAAGTATAGTTGTTTTGCAGAGAAAGGGCTTTTCTTATTGCAAAACCACAGTTTAGTGTAGGGCAATATTACACTATGTTGTGTGAGATTCTGGTATACTTGTGGTGCTTCAGTTGTCTCAAAATCACGCCTCTGGGGCCTGATCCAAAGCCTGACAGTTGATTTCAGGCTCTTCATTGATATCAAAGAGCTTTGGATAGGGACCTCTGGCTCATTCAAAGTCTCAGTGAGCTACACCAGTGAGACCAATAGTTCAAATTATATTGCAGATGGGGCACATTCATTTTTATCAAGTGAAAAATTAAACAATGCAGTTAAAATCCTGAAACCTTCCCTGCACTAGAGTTCCCACCATCACCGTGTTAAGCTATAGCTAGAAGGTCTGCTCATATAGCCTCAAAGAGGAGTGCAGTGTTTTTACAGGCAGGCCTGCAGTCATCTAGGTGTCATATACGTATTAAGTTCTTCAGAGCATATAAAAAATTATCTGGGAAAGTGTTTCTTTATTGAGTCAAATCTTAAGATGGCATTAGGCAACTTACAGGATGAATGCAAGAAGTGCCGCAGCACAGAAACATGGGAAGCTGACAGAATCCTACAGGGAGCTGGTTAAAATCTACTTCACTTGAGTGGCCAGCCTAAGAGTACAAAGGGGTCAATATGTCCATAATTAGAATTACAATTTTCTGTTTAAAATATGCCAAGCTCTTTAGGAAAGGAAAAAAAAATCTTTAAAAAAACCCTTTTAAATTACAGCTTCAAAGCATTAACTTGTCTAGTAGCTTCCTAATTTCCCCAAGGATCTAAGAAATAGGCATTAGAATTCCTGGAGCAAGACAAAGACTTTTACAATTCTAGATTTTTAATATACAAGCATTTTATATATGTTACAGAAATGGAGCAGCTAATTTTGTGTGACTTCCACTAACTAGTTACTGGAGTCCATACAAAAGTACTGGTAGTTATAAGGAGAGTATGCTGTATTTTCATCCTCAGACTACCCTTCAGCTTTTGGGAGAGACAAACATATTCCATTTTGCATGTTTCATTGGAAAAATGTTTTGCTTGTGGAGAAGAATGATTTCTACTTCTGAATTTGGAAAGTTGCACAAGTTGTAAATAATGCCTATCTCATTTTATATATTCATTTTCTATGGCAAATGAATGAAGTATACTTCATGATAATGACAATGAGGACAGCATCACCGATCCATTATGCAGCACTTCAGCTAATTAATTTTAGCATAATAAGTAAATAATTCTCCCAACAGCCTTATGAACTTGCTAGATAAGTATTATCTTTCCAAGGATAAGTCACTAACAGCATCAGTATTAAAAGAATGGGATGCTGAGTTCTAATTTTCTTCCTTATTTGAGCAGGGCAAGTTGGGATATGTATGAGATAACTGTTCAAAATGTCAGTCCAAGAAGTTTATTGTGCCAAATGACACATTGGTGTGCTAACGACATCATACTTGCCCCCAGTTCAAATTCACAAGAAGCAGTAAAATTTGGAGTGCTGCAGTACCTGCGCATCAGAGAATACTCAGTGGCACCCAATGCCTGTAGGTAAAGGAAACAGTGTTTATTGGAAGAGCTGTTATGTGTTGAAGGGCTAAACTAAAGACCTCTCTCAAAAGCAGCCTTTCTGACTTCACTATAGTTATTTCTCATTTTTAGTAGCATGAACCAGATCAGAAATTGGGTGCCATGACAAGAAATGTATCTCTTAATTAAAGGGAAGTAAGTGCTATCAGGGATGGGTGCAATGGTAATTGGCCAAGATGATCGGGTCCATATAGTTTTATAATCTATCAATGGGTCACCAGCTCCTTTCACATCTAGCATTTTTGAAAAAGAAGACAGCAAAATCATGAGAAATTCAGTCTAGAGGAATGAAGCGAAGAATGCAATGCCATAAAGAACTGAAACCAACATGGAAAATCCTGTGCCAGACCTCATAATGACATACAAAACTATCACAGAAGTACAAATTAGTGACCGATTTGGTGCAGGTTATCATAACTTCCTTACAGTTGCCTCATGTAAACAGAGTAAAGTTTCAGCAGTAATAATACCTTGGTGTTTTAAAAAGACTGCTGTTAACGAAGCTAAAAATGGGTCTGTGCCAATCATCCAGGCAGAAGAAATAAAACAGAAAAGGCAATTGTGAAAAGGTGAAAACTTTCAGTGGGATCTCTGAGAAGCCACAAAGGCCAAGTAAAGAAAAGCCTTTCCTGTTTATAAAGTAATCTGGCTTAGATTAGAGAAAACAGATGCAAACAAATGGAAAAGGGAAATCAGTTAGCTAGTGTAAACTGTAGAAATTCTAGAAAATGGATAAGGGAAATAAGAACACAGTGAGAAGCTTAGAACAATCAGGAATGAGATTATTAGGAAAAGGAAAAATTTAATGGGGTCACTGATTCATCACAGCATTTAATCAGAAAAATTCTCAGTAGAGAATAAAGAAGCTGCTGTTCCCAGTGTTTTTGTTCTGTATTTAGGCAGGAGAGCGGCTGTGTGGTGAGAGCGAGCAGTGGTAATCAAATACTTCCCATTCCAAACATAATTCAAGAGAATATTAGTCGAGAGTTTCTCAGTGTAGAATGGCGGGATATAACATTCATCTCTGGGTTTGTTGTGGATGATCAGGCAGATGTGAGCTCTGAAGAGGCACCATGAACCAAAAGGTCTAATTCTCATATTCTTGAATGAATATAAAGTAAAATTTCAAGAGAATGAGAGAGGTTCTGCTACCTCTGGTTTTGGCGCTAAGGTGACTGCTGCTGGCATACTCCTTGCATGAAGTTCTCCTTGCCATAATTCAAGAGGACCCTGACAACTGGAGAGTGTTCAGAGAATAATTACAGGAGTGATTAAAGTATTGGAAATAATGCCTCAGCAAGGAGAGAAACGGGAACTCAAGGAGCTCATCCTTGTACATACTGTCTTGCCGCCTCCTTAGAGCACACTCCTCATCTCATGCTTGGTAGTGGAATTACAGGTGCTGATGATGACTCTGTTGCACTGGGACATTGGCTTGGCTTGGCACTGAGAAGGGCAACTCTTGCTGCTCTCTGCTATTAGGGTCAATGCAATCCCAGCCTTTAAAGCTTCCCTCCGCATCATGAGCAAGTGTCAAAATGAACCCAGTAGAGCTGGAGTTAGTCAGGATTAAATCACTCCTGTATTTTCTCTTGAGGCATTTCATTTTTGGAGGTGAATCTACTGCAATACATAGGAAACAGTGGTTACTGTTCTTACAATATGTTATCTGTGTGGCTACAGGGACAGCACCTCAACTTCGCACTGTATTGGCCTCCTGTTAATTTGTGCCATTTTAGGTTTGGTTCCCAGTGTAAAGGCATTATTCATTGTATATTTAATTTAAAATGGTTTGTTTCAAAGGACACTGTTTCCAAGGCTAGTGTTTTAGGCCTTTATGTAAATGCTGAATAACTTTTATCAAAATAAGAAAAAGAAGAAAATAATTATAGCCATATTATTATATGTAATTTAGATGTTGGCCTTAATGGAGTACATGGTAATAGAACTTTTCAAGGTAATGTGTCTTGATTAAAAGCCATTATTCATCTGATTTTTTTAAGAACACTATATTAAACCCTACATACAGTGCAGTACTTTTGTGATCTTACACTATTTGTATGAAAAGCTTTCATTAAATGCTTATCCTAATGGGAAGCTCAAAATTTTATCTCTAGAGATGTTTCAACAACTCAAAGAACAGGCTTTACCAATGTCCTTGTTTTGAGATGGTTCAGGATATAGTTTGTTCACATCTCTATTCCTATACAGTCAGATATTAAATGTAAAAAAGAAACAAAAAAAAGAAAAGAAAAAGAAAATTAAGGCTATAGAAGTTACTGATTTGAAAGGTTAAAGGCTAATACTATAGTGAAATCTATTCAGTTATGTAAGATATATTTGCCGTATTTTAAGGTGCTAATTAGAAGTTCATATCTATTATTTTTCTTTGAGAATATGGAAATATTTAAAGAATATTGATATAATAGATATTAATAGTCTGATGTACCTTTTGATACAGCTTATCTTTCCATGACAATGGATTTGAGATCATTTTATTACCTCCTATTTCAAAAGCATCCTTGGGACCCATAGATTTCAAAACTGTGTGGTAAAGAAATGTATGTAGCATTAATTGCTTTAGGAAAAACTTATCCATTCTATTTAAGGATTTTGAAAGACTTTGTTATTAAATTAGTTACAAGCTACAAAATACCACAAGAAAAAAAAGAAAAGATGCTATTGTTGGTTCAGTGGCTGATGACAGCAATTGAGGATCCAGTGAAATGGATTTGCACAAAACTGTGATTTCTTAACTGCTGTTTCAATAATATGGAATGCTGGATTCTGGGAAAAGAGTAGGAAATTGTCACATAAACTAGACAAAATATTCTACTGAAGTACAGTCTCCTGGAGTAAACAGTCATTACTGTAAGAATAGAGAGGCAATCACATCAGTTAAGTGTTTTGCACTTGTCAATTCTCCTTCTGTTTTCTGTCTTCAGCTTCAAGTGGGCTGATGGACTCCTGCTATGGGAGGGGACATAAGCAATACAATGCACTGAAGGAAACATCATGGAAAGGAAAAAGTGCCAGAGAAGACTGCAGAAAAATATGCAAGTTCAGCTTCTTACTCTAGGGAAAAGCATCATATTTAGCTCTCTGAATAAGAACTGTAGCCATAGTGCAATGTAGAAGCAATTATTTTCTTTAAAAAGCATTACACAAGTTAATGGCTTTGACATTTTTAAATCATTCTGTTCATTTATGGAAGGGAGGGGAAGGGTTTTGTTTCCTGAATGAAAGAATAGCTCAATAATTATTTTGTGTTTTTATTTTGCTGCATATTTTAATTTCTGGCCATAGATCTGAGGAAAAAAAAATCATATTATACCTGCATATAAAATGATGAGGTGTTTTGCTCCCTTTATTGTACAGGTGAGTCTGATAAGCCCTTGAACTTTCCAGTCTCATACACTCCATTGCAAGTTCCTGTTTTGAAGACTTGGAAGTTTTAACACTGACTTGGTTGTCATCATTTTGTACACTTTATCCTCATACTGTCTAAATGGTGCATTTGCAACATAAGGAATGTGTTTTCACAACAGAATAATCCACAGATTCAGAGTTCACCCCTAACAGACATTAGATGCCCGGGGTCTCTCACCCCTCTGATGCAAACCTGCTGCACAGGCCAGCCCTTTCTTAGGACTAGCATAAGCCCTGCAGCATCAGTGTTGGTTTTTCTGCTGGTCTAAAGCTTAAATATCAGCCGCAGAAAATCTGCAATGTAGCTCTTTGCTTCCCCTCAGAGCGCACTGAACGTTGCCCAGAGGGAAAAGTCCTAATTCTGTAGGATTTGCATCCTGCATCTTCTGAGAGCGTGGCACCAAGACTTTTTATAGGAGTTTCTCTATTTCTTTTGAGTGCTTTGCAAGAACTGCAGCTATCCTGGCCAATATGAAAAAAAAAAAACAACCATATAACAAGGGGAAAAAAGTTCCTACTGAGCAGGAATTAAAACAGGTTAACATGGAAAGAAGGTGTGGGGGAGGTTCACATTTTAGCATCCCCGAGTTTGCTGGGGAGCCCAGCTTCCTCTGGGCTGGGAGGTGATAGGAAGCTCCTCTGCTGTTTCTAGCAGAGATGGAGGGCAGAGATATTCCCCTCCTCGCAACACATCTTTACTTCAATCCCAGCTGCAAGACTGGAGGGGGCTGTAGATGTTCACATCCTTCTGCTGGCAATGCAGGGGGCTGGGTGGATGAGAGTGGCAACAGGGGCTCTACAAGAAATGAGACAGATAAAGATGAGTTTAAAGTCTCTCAATGAATCTGCAGGCATCCTGAACAGTGCAGTAATCCTGGGTAAGCTTTGCTCTTGGCAAACATTTATTCAATAGCCATTTAATAGCTCCTGACTGACAGCAAGTCTGTAGTGTAATCAAAGTCATTCCCTCCCCTCTGTCCGTCCGTCACTCTGGAGAGAGTTTCTTCTTCTGCAAACTGCAAGGGAGAAAGGATATAACTGTTCTTTCTAGAAATTCCACTTGAACCAAGGTTCAAGGATAAATATTACCGCCCCTCGGATATGTTAACTATTTTTTAATTATGTGATCTGATATTTTAACAGTGTGTGCAGTGCAGCAGAGCTGTGGGTTTGTTGTTTAAATATCTGTGATGGTATGTCATAACAAATTAGTTTCTAAATGTTGCCAATTTGGCAGACAAAGCTGATTATTTTCTGCAATCACACTGCATATGTGCACAAGATTATAATTAACGACCAGGGATGCCAAGAACACTTTAATAATGATCCTTCAGTATTTAAGGGACTGTTAGAGTTATTGGCATTTGTGCCTTGTGTTGCAGAGGATAGGGGCAATGAATACTGATAGATCTATCAGTGTCATAGAATCCAGTAGTTCCCTGATTTTTCTTATAAATTAGAGGATTCACTGGGAGTTACTGACAAAGCAGCTGCAGTGAATATCGACAGTATTTGTGCTGCTTTCACTGAAGCAGTACGAACTCCTAATTAGATTGGAATTGCTCTTTTGGCAACTTTGCAAGGCAGTTTTCCTTAGCATATTGTCCATTTTGTCTAAGGATTACAAGGAAATCAGTGATAGATTTTTGAAGAGCACCTGAATGTCAAGACAGCAAAGGGCTGGATCAGAATAAAAACTAAAGGCACAGTGGATGTTTTGTTTGTTTGTTTGTTTGTTTTTTAAAAAAGGTAAAGCCTATAATATGACCCAACAGAAATAGGACGTGGAACCAACTTCAGTGCTCTTTCATGATAATCAAGGAAACATCTCTTTAGGTCTGTTCATGTGCGTAGCACAAGAGCTGTTATAACACTATATTTCAAGCAATGAGTAGGTAAAAAAAAAAAAAGCTACCAACTCAAGTCCATTGCTAAATTTGTTTCAGTGCCTGCCTACCCTATTTGTTGAAGATACCAGCTCTTGGGCAGAAGGACAAAGATAGTGGTTCTGGATTTTTATTTTCTCTGCATGAATTGGTTCATACCGATACTGCCCTGGCACTGAAGGATGTCCTTTAAATTATAGAAGTGCTTGTGACATCTTCAGCAAAGGCAGCATAAAGTATGCCTTGAACTCAAAAAGCATCATAAGGTATTTCTGACACTTTCTCCTTAGGGTGAAGTGGTGCGTTTCATCACTTTTTCATCAGAAACCTCTTGTGACATCTTCTTCAGCTTTTCTAAGAGGAAGGATGCAAGGAAGGAAAAGATGTGAAGAATGAGATATGATGGAAGGAAATGTGCCATGTGAACCTTTTTGATAAGCTTGTATAAAGCAGTTACTAAACCTGACATGCATTATTACACAATATGATTTGAAAAATCTAAAATTACTCTCTGGCTACCTGATGCAGGGGTAGATTTACTGAATGTTTCAGTGTTTCTATACTTCTGTGATAATCCTGACCTGCGATCTGTTTTACTGGGATTGTTATCATTGAGGCAGACTTTGGTCACAAAGCCAGAGTATGTCTCCACAGCTTATCATAGAATACCAAGTACCTCAAGAATCATCTGGTCCAACCTTTCTTGGCAAAAACACAGTTTAGAGAAGATGGCCCAGCACCCTGTCCAGCTGAATCTTAAAAGTATCCAGTGATGGTGAATTGTCTCAGCTTTTCCTTGTATGGCAGGCTTCCCAGGCCTTTGATCATCTTCATGGCCCTGCTTTGGACCCTCTCCAGCCTGTTCACATTTTTTTTTGTGTAATGGGGACCAAAGCTGAACACAGTATTCCAGGTGTAGCCCAACAAGTGCTGAACAGAGTGGGATAATGACTTCCTTATCTCTGCTGGTTATGCTCCTGTTGATGCAACCCAGCATCTTGTTGGCTTTCTTTATTGCTGCAGCACACAAAGTTATATTGAGTTTGTGTATACTGATTGTGATTATGCCTATTAACATTCACCAAGACTCTTGATCCACCCCCTCTTAGATAGACCTTGTTGAAGTTGTTGACAGTAAATGTCTTGTTAAAAATATATATATATTTTCAAATTGAAACTTTATGTACAACCTCTCAGCTAGAGATGGTTTCATCAGTATTTCTGTAGATTTTCAGAACCAGTGGCTTGAAACCTAAGTATTTAGTTTATTAAAAATCCAGATTTTAGTAAAATGGTATAGTGCAAACTCTGGAGAAGTTTACTGTAAGTTATTTTACTTTGTGTTAACCTTAGTTCTGATTTTTTTTTCAGTAAGATTTAATTCTTCACCCCTAAATTTCCAATATTATTTGTAAAGAGGACCCTGGGATTTTTTAATTATTTTTTTAACAGTAAGATTATTTTACTAGGGAAACTTTTAAAGAGGACAGACTTCAGTTCATGATTCCTCAGAAACTTGTCTTTTTAAATAACATTTTATGGAGACAGGCTTGCAGATTGATATGTATGCCTTAAATTAAAACCCAGTTACCTCAGATATCTATGAGGGAGCAATTTCCCAAAAAAGGGAAAGCTGTGTTGGTGCTGATACATCTCATTAAGTCAAAACCACAAAGTTCCAACCAACTGGAACTTCAATTTTAGCTCCACTCATGTAATTGAACAAAATTTAAGTGCGTGATAGTTTTTACGGGGCAAGTACCTGAGAGGGAAGTGGAAGCAAATGTCCTCAGCTATTTTGCAAAAGGCAGTGGTGGGACTGGCAGAAGGGGCTGGAATTTTTGGCTTTCAGTCCCAAGGTCAGGCAGTTTGCTCCTTTTGGTGGACACTTCTGCTGAGCAGATGTTTATTTTGTATTTCATTGTGTAGACTTACATGTGATGATTTTGCACTTGGTTGTGATTATACCTGATGATATTTATGCTAGAAGTACTGCAAGAACTGGAGATGGGAGAAAGGAAAGGCACAGTTTTGTCTTGTGGTATCATAAATGAGTTTGTTAAAGGAATTGTGAAAAGAAAAAACAGGGAAGACTTCTGTCCTGAGGACTCCTACTGGTATTGTAAATGCACCATTTCAGTATAAAGAGCAGATGGACACAGGTGAGAAGAGCTTTGTTTAAAAGCCTACCAGGATGACTTTGGATGCACACAACGTGCAGGTTCTTTGCCTCTCTCACTATACTGTAAACTGCAGCTCTGAATAGTTTGGTCAGGTGCTTCTGAAACAGAATAGTTGCCCTTTTTTTAAAAAAAAAAAAAAGAAAAAGAAAAAATCTCCTCTTGCTGTGAAGGTCTACAGGGGCTAGTATTGCCAAAGAATAAAGTCCCCAGGACTCAGGAGATTCAGTTCTCTGTCAGCTTCTGCCCCTGCCCTTGGCTGTAGGGGGGTCAGTTCATCGTTCTGCAGCTCAGCTTTTCAGTCTGGGAGACAGGTTATAACAACACACGGCACAGGGCAGCCAACATTTTGCTGATATGTAAATCTACTGGTAACTGCCTAAAAACATTATACAGTTATTATTTACTAATAAAATGGAATTAAAATTTCCCTGGTGATAAAAATTGTAGAATGCAGTTACATTATGAGAAAGTAAGAATATAATTGAGGTCTGGTATAAACAGAGGTGCCAGTATATGAGCTGCTCCTGATATTAATCAATAACCATCTTTCATTGTAATTGTTCCAGTTTGTTTACTGCTGTGTATGTGAGTTATTGATCTTCTCTTTCTAACTTCTTTGTGTTCTTCCAGTTTCTAATTCATTCTTGCTTTTTTTCTCTTAAGAGAGTTTAAATAAAAGCTTGAAGAAGATTATCAAACTGAACCTTGAGAAGAGATTGCTTCAACCCAGGATTCAGCCCCTGGAAAAAAAAAAAAAAAAAATAATCAATAGTCCTGATGACCATTCCAGCTTATCAGTGAGCTGTCTAGTAAGGACAACAAATAAGAATAATTTATGTACTGTGATGAAAGGTCCTGCATGGAGCACAAATGCTCAGGATTGCTCAGGATCAGCTCTCTGTATTCACTGTCTCTCTTCACAGTGTGGTCGGGCTGATGATCAGAGCTTTGTGTATTTCACTGGGGTTTATCTCTTGTCCAAACTTTCAGTTAAGATGCAGAATATCTAAAATGCTCAACCCAGGGCTCTGTCTGAAACCTGAACACTGGGACATACGCAGCACTAGTGTTTTTACACCAGGCAGTTCCTTCAGGTGTTTAGTAGTGAGCTGGATTTGGGGGCACGGTTCATTTTAAGCTAACAGGGAGCAGGGGCTCCCCTTAGCTTCTGCATGAGTTTAATGCCTTCTCTCATTTTTGTGCAGGATGTCCATTCACGTCCCCAGGTTCCACTTTAGATTTTATGAAACAACACCCACAACTGAAATTCTACCCAAAAATGCCTTTAGATGCCATTGCAGAGGATGAAGCATTGCGATAACCTGATGTGCTTCTTAATGGGTGGGCAGACACTCATTCTTTAGCTTCAGTTTGCAAATGATCTGGAGGGGGAAGCTGGGGGTGGTATAGTGCATTAGTCCAGTGTCAAAGTTCTTGTGGCATGGCTAATGTAGCATGTTCACATTTAAAAATAGCAGACATTCGTGGCTTAATCAGCTTCAGTGCTGCCACCAGAATATCCAGAAATAACTTGGAATCAGGTGTCTCACTCAATTTTTGAAATTCCCTGAGCATATTTTCTTATTTGTAACAATATTCACATAACCAAAGCTTTACTGCAGGGAATGAGCATGCTCTATAGTTTTCACATCATGATGTAGTTTAACATTGTTGCGTGAAATGAGTTTACTCCTCTCTGAAGAGCTCAGTTTCCACTTTTCTTTTCACTCACATCTCATTTCAGTGGAGGATATTCTTCTTCCTGAGTTCCCCACTCACAGCTTCTGCACTGGGTTTGACGTGCCTTTACAGCTTTGGTGCCTTCCCAAGCTTCAGCAACTCCAACAACATCTCTTGGTGGATAGACAGCCAGCATCAAAGGCAACACCTGTGGCTATGTTTTTTCTTGCCTTAGTTCTTGTGCAATCTACAAATGATGATGATCTTTCTAATAACTAAACTTAAGAAATATCTGACATCATTACTTTTTTTGCTATCTGAAAGTATCTTTTAATTGTTGAATTTGAATGGAAATGTGCTGCCCTTCTAGTGATACACAAACTTTTCCTTTCTCTCACCTCCCTTCTTGCCTCAGCTGCATCCCTCAGGTTTATTTTGTGCTGTCCTACCTTATTTGCCAGCCTTCCTTGCAGGCTGCTGCTTTAGCTGTACTTTGGCCCCTTTCTTTGGCATTATCCAGGACCACTTTCCTTTGAGGAAGGAGGGTAACTCAGGGAAGCACAGTACCCACATGACCGATAAGGCTGTATAAAAGTAGATTTAAATTGTGAGATCCCTTGCATATACTGTGTGCTAGCTTCATGATGAGTAAGGATAAGGACAGGGCTGAGACACAGGGGAAAGTGGGCTACCTGATCCCATACCTTGTGGTTTCAGGGCAGCCACATCAACCTAATTTGTGAACAATTTCTATGGCATATGTGAGTCATAACACTCTGAAAAGCAGAACACATATTTAGATACCTGAAAGAGGACTTAGGGATCTTAAGTTTTTAACAAGCTTGCTGATCAAATGAATATCCCCATCATGAACTTTTTTCATTTATTTTCATAACTTTATCAAGACCTAATAGGAATAGCCTTAAGAGTGACTCTTCTCCTTTCCCCACTTTCATCCCTATCAGCAAGTATTAAAATGGCTTGTTTCCAGATAAGAAGAATCTATGTCTCATAAAATATCTGTGGTTTTCTAAATGGTTTGCACATCTCATTAACTTAATATTTTTTCCATTGGTCACTTTGGATTTATTACTTTCCAACCATAATTTTTTAAATTTAATTTTGACTTGGCATTACCCTAAAATTAAATTCTGATCTACCCTCCACCTAAAATGGTCTGGGGAGGAAGCGATTTTGCATTACATTATCATCCTATCAAATTTAACTAATTTAAAGGTGACATGAATAAAATATTCATTAAAAGTACAGTAACCGTTTGTCTGTGATCTTTAGTGATGTCCCCATTAACTTTCAGTTAACTCTCAGTTGAAAATAGCAACCTTTCTTCCTAAGCCTTTCTGGAAAAACTTTGATTTACATGAAGAACATAGCCTATATTCTTGCTCTCTTATTTATTATTTGTTAAACTTCCCTTTTATTGCCTGTCTCTGGGCTAAAATACTTCACTTCATGGTAGTCTAATTACTGATGCACTGACATATTAAAGTGATGAGATATTATGACATTGTCAAGCTTCCTTTAACAACATAAAGAAAAATATTCCGGGGGGAATTCAGCAGCTGTTTGGGGGATTAAATGTTTTCTATTCAGTTAAGCAACTTCTCGCTCATTGCCTTACATCATTCTTGCACGATTCCTCAGTCTTGACATTCACTGAGTCTCATTAGAAGATTACTAAAAATAATGAATTCATCTGTTCTCAGATCAAGTTGTCTGCTTATCCTTGAGTTCAAGGGGAGCAAAACTCAGTAGAATCTGAGAGGGTTTTTTAAAAATTGTTTTTCTTTTCTTTTTCTTTTCTTTTCTTTTCTTTTCTTTTCTTTTCTTTTCTTTTCTTTTCTTTTCTTTTCTTTTCTTTTCTTTTCTTTTCTTTTCTTTTCTTTTCTTTTCTTTTCTTTTCTTTTCTTTTCTTTTCTTTTCTTTTCTTTTCTTTTCTTTTCTTTTCATATAGCTTTTCTTTTAATTCTAAAAATTGATGAGAAGTAGACAGCCTTAAAGTCCATATTGAAGGTTCTTATTTTGATCTGTGTCTCAGTGAGCAGAAACTCTCTTGAGCTTAGAAGCTCCTTCTTGCAGAAGCTGTGTCTGCATTGTGGCCCTGGATTTGCCTTCTGTGTAGAACCGAACAACTCCTTTCAACTCAGATTCCTTACTACGGATGATAAAGCAGTGATAAAAAAAATACAGTTACCAAAATCTGAGGTTATGTGCTGGTTTTAGCCTAATCTAATGAATAAACACTACCAAATAGATTGGTTTTGTTCCTTAGAACAGGAGTGATAAAAAAAATGAATTTGTAATGTCGCATTTGCGGATTCGTATAAAAAGGTACAAGAAATAATCTTTCAGGCATAATCAAGGATATTTTCTTGCACTTAAACAGCAGTTACTACTGTTGTAAAATGATGATCTATGATCTTTGAAATATAATTCCTTTATACTTTAAGGAGAGATAATTCAGTATTATGGACAAGTCTTATACATAGGTTTGGCTCTGTGACAGGCTCTTATATATTTGGTTCTGCACTAAGGAATTCAGCCAAGTTGGGATGTTTTGCAACTCTGATCAGAAAGGTACTGCATGCTGGGGTGGATTCTGAAATGTTTTAAATGGGGATAGCTCAGCCTTTGATGGAGATCTGCTGATTTATCCTGGGTAAAAATCCAGCAGAATCTTTGTAGTAGAATACGGGAAGAGGATATTCTTTCTCAGTTTTTTGGGTTTTTGTTTTTTGTTGTTATTGTTGTTGTTTTTTGAATTGTAACTGGAAATAACTCATACACAAGTTTATATTAAGCAATAAACAGAAATGAAAAGTCTATTGGGCATTTTAAACTTGGTTTGTAGCTCATATGGACTCACTGGACGCTTAGAAATGCTCTATTCTCAAGTTACAGTTGCAGTTTTATAATGGTGTGATGGAATAATAAATAACTCTTCTGCACACTCTATTTTTGCCTTATTAATTGTGCTTTTTTCCTTAGAGATCGTCAGATAAAGGATTTTTGTTCTTTCCAAAGTTAATAACCGAAATCTGTTGATGCCACTGGGAAGGGGATGTGATCCATATTACATTATTCTTCTTCCCTTTTTGAAGTGTGAGTACTCTGAATTACGTTTAACTGAAATTCAACATTTCTTTCTTTTTCAGACCTTAGCACCTGAAGCTTTTATGATTTATAAAACCTTGACTTATTTTTAAAAGTAATATTAGAAACCTGTTTATCTGTATAGGTAATTTGAACAAAAATAGCAATAAATTAATAATAGAAAAAATAATTCTTCACAGTCTAGTGTCCAAGTCTGAATTCTTACAATTCTCTAGCTGAAATCAGTGAAACAGATTCTTACTTCTGTTCCCATAAAAGAAATTGGGATAGTCCCAAGGAAGTCATATTTTTTTCACTCAGCATAGCTGTGTTTAGAAGCAAGCCCAACCACCTCCTTAATATGCCTGAGCAACAAGTAGAGTATTGAATGAAAGAACACGGCTCGATTGGTGACATGTGTTATTAGGTGATGGATTTTAACGGCGTTGATGCTTTCAGTGTAGGAATACAAAGATCACTGTTTGCACATTACTAAGAAGCTATGGCCCCATTAGATATTTCTTATATACTTATATTCACAGATAAATTGCATATTTGTTTGCCAGTTCTCCAGTTTCTTCAATAATCAATACTAAAGCAGCCATGCAAAAGTAACAGCTGTGTGCTGTTCAATAAGGCAAATGGCACATTTCACTCTAAACCATCAGCTACTCTTTTAACTAATGGCTACTTTATATACACCTTTATTTCATCTCATTATGTCTTGCAGCTGAGGCGTTGGACACGCGTCTGGTCCTGCCAGCATTACTGGTGCTGGCCTCCCATCTGTACCAGATAAAAGATGGAGGGATTAGAGCTGCATGCCCTGGCTGTAAACTGGGGAGTCTCAGCAACCACAGGGTACAGTTCCTAAGCTGAGTTAGTCACAAAGACCTGTGTTAGAGAAAGAGGGAGCTGCAAAGCTCATCCTCATGTATTATCATGGTATTGCTTAATGCTTTCGGCCAGGCTCAGATGTTGTACAGACAAGTCTATAGGACTTGAGTCTCTTTCTGAGGATGCCCTTTGGTTTGTATATACATGCTTACCTTGTCAGTTTGCATAGGAGATAAGAGCATCTCCTATGGCAGGAGTCACAGGGGGAAGATCAGTGGCAGGGTTGGCCAAACCTCGTGCCCCTAAGAGCCGAATACCAAAGTCTTTGTATCACTTTTCTGTCTTTATAGGGAGATAGAGGCCTGGGCATACCAGAATCTTTTACAGACTTACCAGAAACTTTAAGATAATTTTATTGATTTACCAAGCCTCATTCACAGTCAGATATCTCTCATATTAAACAAACAAACAAACAACACACCCCCCCCCAAAAAAAAAAAATTAAAACTCTTCCAGTGTTCTGACATGCATTCAATACCTTTGAAGGTTTGATTCAACTGTTAAAGAGTTCAGTGAGTAAACAAAAATCAAAATTAAAGTTGGATCAAAGTCATTCCAGTCAATACAATGTTAAATAGAAGATACATAGCTTGAAAATTTCCTTAAAACCAGCCAGCCAAACTCTGACTATATGCCAAAGAGTTAACAAAAGGTACAGTATCAATTACAGCAGCACTCTGGAGTGAATTTTTTTTGTACAAACTTTTGCTTTTTCTATCTTTCTTGAACAAAAATATAAACCCTGGGAAATGAATATTTTTCATCCCACAGTAGCAAGAATTTATGGATCCAATAATTTCTCAGATGCTACTTGAAAAATGTTTCTTTATCCAAAGGTTAACTCCTTTAGGAGTACAAACCTCTAAATTTTCTCACTTGCTCTATTAGTTGGTACAACTAGATTTACCAGAGTTATAAATCTATCAGTTTTCTAGTCTATAACAGAATAATCCCTGAAATCTCACAGATATAAATGGAATTGCTAATTTTCAATAAATCTGCAGTAACAGGTAATAGTGTCATGGTCCCCAGTTCCAATCATTTTTGCAATAGTAAATGAGACTATAGAAGTCTCACTTTTGGCCATAAAATTTACTGTTCAGGGCACAGATTTTAACCCCCAAAGTACTTAACCAATCCCCTCTCTTTGTTGTTGTCACTGTTGCACCACAGCATCTATTCCTGATGGAAGATCAGGGCCATTTTGGATCACTCATGTTATTTATAGGCTGATTTGGGGAGAGGTGGAATGGAAAGTGCTTCTCCACCATGTATTTTCAGCCTGACAGTATTCAGTCAAGAGAAGCAAATTCAGGCTGTTTGTAAGAGCCCAGGAAGAGATGCAGTTCACCTGAAGTTTCCCCCTCTGCTCAACCCCAAGCCTGAAATCTGACTTCAAGGTTAGACTGAAGAGTGCTGCAAATGCCACTGTCCCCCCTGTGCTAAAGAAAACTGGCTCTGCTGTCCATGGAGACAGCTTTGAAAACTTATACTCAGGTGTCTGCTGCTGAGGGCTCCTGGAACTCCTTAATTCTCATAAATGCTCCTAAAATGTGGCACAACTGGCTCACTCATCCTGCTGGCATTTTTGGCATTCCAGTCTGCAAAACCTGCTGGCTTTTTTGGGGTGCTATAGGTAGAGGCTGGGTTGACTTTGGGAGCATCAAATTTTGTAGAAAAAATTAGCTCAATTTAGAACAATCTAAGAGAGCACCATCCAAAGCTGTGTTTTACAAAGATTGGAATGCTAGATTTAATAGTAACTTTAAGTTACCGGACTGCTCACAGTCATGCAGTTCACTAAATACCTTCATAGTTTATACAATCAAATATATGCATACATCTTCATGGAAACAAGGCCCATAAGAGAATGGTTGGGAATGGGTATAAGGGCCTGGAGAGCTGTAGTTACTTGTCCAAGATGTTAAAAATGGTTCCAGGAGCAGAACACATCTCTCGAGTCCCAGCTCAGGGATCTGCCAACACAGCTTGGGCTTTTAGTGCCAGCAAAATAACACTGAAAAATATTAAATATGTTAGAAACATGATGAAAGAAAAAGTTATATTAACAAGAGATGTCTCTTTGAGCTGTATTGTTTTTCAGCTCTGGGTGGAAGAAATTCTCTAGACAGACATTTGAACATATTATTGTTTTCTATTTACTCAACAGATATACCTAACACACTTTATGAGATGAGTTCAGGAGGGAAGAAGTCAATTAAAATCTGAATTTCATGCAGTTATAGAAGATTAAAATAACCCCATATTTGTTACATTGAGCTCTAATGCTAATACCCAAACCACAAGACCATCTGAACCTAGCTTTAAATCTTGAACACCCCGTGCTTTCCCTGCACGTGTTCTGTAAACTGTTTTAAGCTTAACAAATTTAAGCAAATTTATTTTAGTTAAGACATGTTATGAAGCTTATAGTTATTCAGCAAGGCATAAATTATCAATCAGGATCCAGCTCATGTTCACTATGTTGGACAGGTCAAGATTTTCTATTTTTCTTAAGAATTTTTCTGTCTGTCAGGGCTGAGATATGATGAGTGTATTCAAGAATAAGTAAGTTCTGCATCAAAGATAAAGCTTTTGCATGACAAAGGTGTGGGAGTTTTCCAAGCTATAGGACTTTATGTAAGTCACTTTGTGCCTCAGTTTCCTTATTTGCCAAGTGTAGACATTGGTATTGGCTTCACTGTGAAGTACTTTGAGATCTGCAGACAAAAACTCCATCAAAAGCTACAGAAATAAAAAGGCAATGGCTATTCTAAAGAGGACAATAGGCAGTTCTTTTCACAATCAGGTATTTCAGCTTTCTACCAGCTGGGCTCTTCTGCTTTGTTCCAGGAAACAGTCTGGCAAAAGAACCAATACCACTAACCTGTATACCATGAAATATGGACTATCACATCATCCTGCCAGTATGTTTGCACAAGCAATGGAAATGTGACATTTTTGGTTAATGAAATGGTTTTTTGATCCACTCTTACACTTTTACCTCAATTTTCTAATACCATTGAGCTTTTGGCAGGATGCCAAACATAATTGTTTGATCTTTCTGAGGTTTTTCTCTAAATGTTGACTTCTGTTCTTTTACATGCAACAGGCACAGGATGAAGTAGTGATAGTAGAGCAAATGCTAAAAACATGTTTATTCTAGAGGTTAATGAGCAGTAGAAAAGCCAGGCTACATGTGCTGGTACTTGCATCAGTATGGAGTGCTGCTAATTTTGCTGTGCCTTTAGCTTCATTTGGCTATCTAGTAGTTTCATGGGCAACCATACATCATCATCCAAGAACACTTAGTTGGAAAGCATTTTATTTAACATAACATTTTACAAAAAAGGCACTAGGGATGCATGAAATGGATCTTTTGCTACATTGGTAGCACATATGGGAAATAGCATGGAATATCTACCAGTGTGGGTACTGAAGTGAAATGTTCAAGAAATGCCATTAGACCAAGATCTGCTCCCTTTCATGTCAGTGAAGCCTCACTGGCTTAACCTCACTTTATCTCTGGTGTGACAGGTGTAAGCATCTATGTACATGGAGTAAAATGAGATGTGATTAAGTGGTAGTAAGTCTTCCACTGAAATTCTTATAGGGCATATGGGATTTCTATACAAGAAACAGAAGAGAAGCAAGGATGCAAGGAAAAAGAAATATGCTGTTATTTTCACACGACAAAATGCAGTAAATTATCCATGCCAAAAACTATCCAGTAAATTAAAAGCCAATCAAATGAAAGCCCAAATGACAGTAGCAGTAAAGGGGCTGTAAAATGTAGGTAGGTTCAGAGGGAATTTGAAGATGGAACAGTAAGTAAAAATTAAAATGGATATTCTGTTATGAGTATTAGAAATAGGAAGTAAATGCGAAAACAGATGAGTTAAAAAGAGAAAGGAAAACAATCAATAATGAAAAAGGAGAAGTTAAAGAAAATTACATTGAAAAGAGCAAATTTCTTTGTTTCAGCCTCGGCTACAGAATCAAGTGTGAAGCAGTTGCCTCAGGACTGCTGTGCTGGTTAAAAAGGAGCTGCAGGGGAAGGTGCTGGAGGAAAGTGTTAGGAGGTAGCAGCACAACATTGCCAGACATAGAGGATATTTAGTCAAGAGTCTGGAAGGAATTTGGGAATGCGGTAGCTGAGTCAACATTAGTTTTTACAGACTCATTACAACTAATAAATATTTCAGTAAGCGCAGGATAACATCGTCTCATATTCCAGGCAGTCACTTTTCAGTATTTCATGCTTTGTTTGAAGTGGTAATCCAGGCGGGAATGTAGATGTGTCTTGGGTAATGCTTTCCAGGAGGAACAAATCAGCCCACCTCCTGGAAACACAGGCTGTTGTCAGGGCTTCCACTAAGAGTCTTGAGAAACTGTATCTGAACTTGTTTGTGTAAAACATTGTTACGGGGCGCTTGTATAGGGCTGAAGTACTCATGGTAACCAATCTCTTTCACACTCCATGCCATATCTGTGGTCTCTGCATATATAATATATGTAATGAGATTTTGAAAATGTTTTACTGTTATTATGTTCTTGAAATAATAGACTGTGGCTTGTAATATTTTGGCAATTGTGTACTTTGTTGTCTGTTTCTGAAACAAAGGCAAGTCATTTTGGCAATAGGTAGAATTCCTATTACTTTGTGGATACACATTAAAAAAATGCTCTCATTAACAGACTGAAAATTTTAATAGAAGGATTTTCTGTCTAGCAGGCTTCCAAATCCTTCAGAACCTCTTCTAGAAGCTGTTCCTCAGGATAATTTCACAATTTTAAAAAAAAAAGAAATTAAAGAAAGAAAAAAGAAACAGATACATATGTCTTTTCACCTTCTATCCACCTGTTAAACAAACTTGTCATTTCTACAGCCAATTCAGGAAAGGAGTTATCAGATCCTTTCCTTGGAGACCTAAGTGTAGCCCTGCAGGTCTCTGGGGTCAACCTCATACCTTCTCAGAAAAGCTCCCTGCACAATTTGATAGTCACGGCAGTCATTATCAACCAGCTTGGCATAGGCCTCTAGGGTTTTCCCATTGAGCAGGGTCTGAACTGTGCTGCCTATGCCTCCTCTCACCAATTATAAGTTCTGTACAGTTTTTTAAAAGACTGCAAAAACATATCAACATCATTCCCTTCCTTGTAATGAGGAAGCAATTTTACCTTGTTATAACTGACTAAATATGCATGGGCTGACCCAGTAGGACCCTCATTCACCCTTATTCTTTCCCTCTGGAAATCATATTCCATTTCCATCGTTTCCATTTCAAATTTTTCTTCCTCCCCATCCTTTCTCTGCTCTCTCTCTTGATCCCATTCTTGTTCCATCTTTATCGTTCCCATGCTGAATTGTCACTCTTCACGCTCCTGCTTTCATTACAACTTTCTTTGTGTTTGATGCTCACTCATACCCATTTGCAATTGCCTTTCTTTTTACCTTGTGCCTTTTTATCATCTGTACTGGCTTAGCACCTATCCATTTGCTCTTCAGACTCCTGTGCATAGCTTAAATTAGTTCATAGGTGTCATTAATGTTATTTCCTTCCTCTTCCCTGCTGCTTCAAGTACAAGCCACTGGTAGGAGAAAGGGGAGAGATGCATGTCCCCAAGTGGCCAGGATATGTCTGATTGTGCCCTTCAAGAATAGCACTTGTACTCAGTAGTACCCATTGCCCACTTAGCCTTTCTACCACACTCTGTCCTGCTTTCAGGGTCAGCCTGGGCAATTGGTTTGCATCCTCCTTCCACCTCCCCAAACATAATTTCCACCAGAACTCCCAATATGGACCTGCATCCATTTCATAGGTTTGTGCATAGCTCTGGTTCTGTCTGGAGAGCACAGTCTGGTGTGTGAGCAAATTTATAGCTTCGTGAAAATCACTTTTCAGCCTTCTTAGTAGCATCTGTTGAGATTGTTTAGCAAAGCGTGTGGAAACCTGCTTTCTCAGCGACAAAATGCTGCACATTCTTCATGCCTATCATGCCTGAGGGCTTGGCATAAGAATGAGGTAGGTGATGCAGAATAAGACAAGGAGACTGTTAAATGCCTCAGAAAATCTATGCCCTGAAAAATGTTCTAGGCCTTAAAGTCAAAGACAAGAGAAAATCGTGGGCACCATCAAACCTGTGAATCCCAGTGACCCCTGGAGGCAACTCCCAGCTGGTCTCTGGTTCTTCTTGGATCATACATTTACAGAAATGTAAATGCTTCAAGTGTTATATATGGGATAAACTGGTAGTTAAATCAGTTGAGTATCTGACCCAAATAGGAGTGAAGGGAAAGGGATGAGTGGCTCTCAGAGCTGGCAAATGCTCTTAGACCATCAAGCATTCCCAGCTGCCTAAATGCTGCACACAGGGTGTGGTGTAAACTCAGTACCCACAGGTGATGATGAGAAATAATTGACTGAAATGAGGAGTCAGGTAGTCAGGTTATAAGCCTTAAACTGAAGCACTCCTCCTACCCAATGACAGGCTGATTGCATTTAAACCATTCCTGCCAGGTATTTGTCCAATCCATGTGTCACTTTCCTAGGGACAGAAGGTTCTTCATTTTGGTTGACCAAACTATCTTTTTCTATATTTTATGCCCCATATGTGTGTCTAAGGGTGAACAGGTATTCCTCCTCTGTTGATGTTTGGAAAATATTGCTCTCCTTTTGATGTTTGAAAAATACGACATACATATTTTTATACTCAAGAAACATCTCATATGATCTGTGACCTTTCTGCAAAAAGTGGTTAGCCCAACATATCTTGACTGTAGGTGTGGGAGACAAGAAAATGCAGGTGGAGAGTGAAGGTGTCCAGATACCTCTGTAATGTGACTTCATCTGAAGGTAGAATGAGCACCCAAAGCACAGCACCACGTTTTCTGAATGGCATCTTTTGTATAACCCCTGTCCTCAGCCTTCAACAAGGCATTGGACTGTGTGTGCATCTTGCTTGGAGGAGTTCAGGCTGAGAAAGGATCAATCTGGATATTTCTGTTTATTGATCTATACTCAGGTTCACATGTGCAGGGAAATTCTTTCTGTGCAAACAAGCTGAACTAATAGAGCCAGTGGAGTGAACACCTCTTAAAAGCTTCTTATTATCATCTGTCTCTTCAGATGTGTTCTGGTGTACTACACATTTAGCTCTGTCTGCTGAAGTAACAAAGGTCAAATGAAGGTGAGAACACTTCATTCATAATTTTTATGAGTTATTCAGACCCACTGTATCATTACCCCTTGGAAACATATGTTTTCTGATAGCAGTTTAGAAAATATTCAGCACATCTCAGCAATCTCTCATAAGTAATACAGATCAGCTGTCACACTTTGTCATGTGGCATCAGGCTGTGTAGTGCAGTGAATTCACTGTAGTGTGATATACTACAGCCATTCGAGATCCCATCCTGATAATTTCTGCGTCTCTAAATGTAATGGTACATGCTGTGTCTTGCTAGAAGTCAGAAGTATTTTAGTATATCCCCATTTGAGTTACAATTTAAAGGTTGTCAGAGAAAACACCTGGTCACTCCTTTCCTGCTAGTTTAAGTGTCTTTGATATGAGTATGTTAAACAGAACTTTTGATAAAATAGGAGGATATTTTAGTCTTAATATTTTACTGGCTCTTGGCTTAGGCTCATAAAGATGAGTATCATCAAAAATACTTTTTGCCAGTGCTAGGGTAGCTGTAACTGCCACATTCAGGTTTTTTGAAGTTGGGGTTTGTCTTATGGAATCCCAGGGACTGTGCCATTGTAGAAGAAAGGCATCCATGTGTACCTCCTCACTGTTTAGTTGTGAGCCAGGGGAGGAGAAGTAAGACCTCACATCATACTCTGGTCCCTGCAGAAGCATAAAGAAGATAAGATTGTATTTCCCAGTAGGATTTTACTAACTTTTCTACAGGAAAGTGGGAACACACAACAAAATCTGGGTGCTTCCTTCTGCATTGCCTGCCTGTCCACAGAACTGAGTGGTACCTGGCCCTCAGCAACCTGTTGGCTCATCCTGGGAGCATTTCTTCTTCACCTGACACCTTTCCACAGAGGAGAGAGGGACTAGTTGTCTTTGTTAGAGAACACAGCCTTTCCCTGCCTTGCAAAAGGCTGGCAGGTTGCTGCTTATTCTCGCTGCCATCTCTGCTTAAGAGTGAGGATTGGAGTGGATGTGTGTGAGCAGAGAAGTTATTTCAAAACCTGGAGCCAGTCCTGACAGCTGATACCTTGAATTGTGGTTTCATTTTAGACATAATTTAGCTTAATTATGTTAATTATAACCTTTTAAAGCAACCTATGGATAGAAAGTAAGAGAAAACCAGACTAGTTCAGGCTGCCTCCAGCTTTGGTGAGTGGTTGCCCCTCATGTTTGTGGTGCTGCAATGCAAGTAATAAGGATAATTATTTTGCCAAACAATCCTATCTGTTTTGTGCTCTTTTACCAAAAAAAAAAAAGTGCCCATAACTATGTTTAAATTTAATCAATTGCCAGAGAAGATTTTCACTGTAGTGTTTTGCAGCAATTGAAAATGGACATTAATATTCTTTGATTTTCATCTAGTGCATGCAGGTAATAGTGGAGTAAGCAAATTATTCTTTATTGATTTTTACCATAAGGAGCAACAAACAACCTTTTCAAAATCTTTTTGCATTTTATATTTGAAGGGAATTCTGCTTGCAGGTTATTGGTGGAATTCAGGCAGAGCCTGGTGGGATTATATTCATTTGTGATGTGCGTTTGGATCAGAGTTAAGCCATTGAAAGAGAAATCTCTTTAAAATTATGTGTAACCCAGACTGGTATGCAAGGTGATCAACATCTCAGCTACTAGTGAAGTTAAATTGGATGAGGCACGTGAAGCCTGCATTCACAGCACCCATCTTGATGGGTATATTGCCACTCAGTTTGTTGGGAGCAAAATCAAGCCTTCATAATCCCAGGTCCTGAATGTAGGGATCCCATATTTTAAGTCTGTTTTCCTAAAACAAATCTACATGTTGAATATGGCCCAAATATCTCTTGAATGTTGTCTAACAGGTCACTAACAGCTCCTGAATCTTTCCCCACATTTGGGCATTCACTATAGCATAGGTGAATTGAAAGAACCATTTGTTAATTCTTTTGCCCTCACTGTGTGTACATTGGAGGACTACAGCTATAGGTGAAGTTTTCCAGACTTCCAAGAAAATCCACCTTTATCCCAGCAATCACCATGATTTAGAAAAAATGAAATTGTGAGAGTTTACTGCCTCATTTAAAAACATCTGTTTGGCAAGAAGAGTTTTATTATGGTTGCGCGAGCTGACAAAATCTTAAAAGGACAGGGCTTTGCCGTTTCATCATGGTGTGCTCCATGGTGAGTATACTGCTCATCTGCTCCACTTGCAGACTGAACAGGTGGGAGAGTGGTGATACCACTTTTTTTTTTTTAATGGCCCAATGGTGTTTCTTGCATTTCTTGCTAATTGCACCCTCTCAAATGTTGCAAAACTTGAATACTAGAGGCTCTTCCCTCTGTTGCCCCATAAGGCTGGCCTTAAACATAATTCTTTTCGCATCTCTGTGCCACGCTGTGCCAACTCTGTGGGACCCCACACATGAAAAGGTGCTTTGCTTTATGATTAACAGATTTCTGAACCTCAGCACCCTCTTGGTTTTCTGATGAATGTTATGAGATTTGCAGAGCACTGAGCCAACATATAAGGTGCCATTACAGATTGTGAAGCGAGAAGAAACCTTTCTAAGGTATCCATTCAAATGCTTAACTGCATCTGCTTTTCTACTACCACCTCATCAGTAGCAATTTGGAAACTGTAACCACAAAACAACTAGCAGGCCAAGTATGTAACCAGCATATCCAAATGATCTCAAACCCCTGGTTTCTCTAGATTCTAATAGCCTAATAAATTGGTTTTTGTTACTGCGCTTAGTACAATCGTATATAATTGCAGTTATTCTCACATTAAGCTGCAGCGAAGTAGCAAACCCAATTAGATTAAATCCTACCATGTCTCCTTGGGATTTGCAGTAGACGTTTAAGCAGACAGACATGTTACTTCCACAGAGTAATTTGCTTGTACCTGTCCGCTTGGGTTTATTGTGATTTGTCCTTGCTTTTGTGTACGTTTATTTGCAGAAGCCAGCTCCAGATGCAAAAGACATCTGTGTAGCTTTGGAACATTATTTTTAATTAGCTGGGTTCAGTTTCTAGTAACATGCTTGAATTGCTTCTGGGCTGCTAATGGAGTGTAGAAAATAAATATTGTTGCTCTTGGATATTTTTTTTTTCTTGTTATAGGAAACTTCCCATGCTTTGGCATGGAGGCTTTATTTGCCATGAGCCTCACAGCACAGGGGAGCCAGTCAAGAAAGAAGGGATAGACTTTTTAGCAGGGTCTGTAGTGATAGGACAAGCAGTGATGGTTTTAAACTAAAAGAGGGGAGATTTAGATTAGATAGAAGGAAAACATTTTTTTTACAATGAGGGTGGTGAAATACTGGAACAGGTTGCCCAGAGACGTAGTAGAAGCCCCATCCCTGTAAGAATTCAAGATCAGGCTGGATGGGGCTCTGAGCAAAGTGGTGTAGTTCAAGATGTCTCTGCTCACTGCAGGGGGGTTGAACTATATGACCTGTAAAGGTCCCTTCCAACCCAAACCATTCTATGATTCTATGAACGTTGTGACTGAGTTTTCCTCTTCATCTTATTTTGTTTTACTATCTAAAACTCTCATAGGAACCATAATTATACTGGAAAATATTATTGTAACTTAAGGGAAAAAGATGAATTTATTTTTGCTTCTTTCTGAATTTAAACTGAATTGGACAAAGTTTACCTGAACCAGCACCTGGCAGGAGCAAGGCACAAAGCAGATAACAAAATGTGGGTCCTAATCCCAAGGAAGAGGATTTGCTTCTCTCTGTCAGTGTAGTTTCAGTATTCTCCTATACATTTGTACAAAAAACAGCAAAACCTTATGTTCTCCTCTGTATTCTGTGCTTGTGTAAGTGACTGTACAAGGAGAAACACTGCGAAAGGCTGAGGATGGAATATGCAGACAATTGCTTATTTATTTTGCAGGAAAACATCACTCAAAAAATATTACCAGACTAAGACATACACAGGACACATTTCTTCTTTCAAAGGAAGAAAACAATGTAGATTGACAACAAAGAGTTCAAGTTTCTACAAGGCAAGGGTTGCCTACTACTGACATATCATATAGTTAAATTCAAGATGAGTGAGCCTATGGTCCTGCAGAACTGAAAGCACTGGGTTTAGGATAATTCTTGTTGTAAATAGCCTTTTCTACAGGGAGTGTAAACTGTCTTCCTCTGCGCACTCTTTCTTCAGCTGACGAAGCAGGTGTGCCAGTGACTGCATCTCCATCCATGAGGCATTTACATTCAGACTTTCATTGTGAGCAGTGGTTTTACAAAACTCAGGTAACTGTCACTGGTGTTACACTGAGGAAGAAGGTGGAAAGCTCCAATCAGACCACACCAGACTTGGCTGGGCAGACTGTGTATACCTGGCAATTGCCTGCACTGACAGCTAATACCAAAAACCCAGGAGAGGTGGGAAAGAGCAGGATTTGCCCGTGCTGTGGGGCTGAAGTGTGAGAAAGTAGGATCTGCAAGGGCAGCGGTGGAGAGGAAACAAGACATGGCAATAGGACTGCCATCTGCTGCTCGCAGGCTGAATAGCTGGGAATGAGGCTCGAGGAATATTTCCATCTGAGTTTTTGTTGGGTTTGTGTGGCTTTTGTGCATGCGTGTATGTCTACATTCAGCCACCACATTGTATATGATGCATTTGGGGCGTTGCCTATCACAAAAGAGTCAGAGACACAGAATGCATAAAGGCAGAAAGGAAGTTGGGGGACAAGAGAGCAGCAAATGGAAATTCAATGTCTTATGACTCTGCTCATCCCAAGTGTACTGACATTGTTTGATTTCTAATGCACCCTTTAAATATTTTCCTGATTCTTCTATTGGCTGTATTGAAGGCCACAGAGTGGGGAGAGTACCTGTCACACTTACATCCACATGTGCCTTGCCAGTGCCATCAGAGCCCAGGGCTGTGTCACTGCATTTGCAGTCCTGCTGCAGGAGAAGCTTATCCCTGAAATTTTGGCCAACATCATCTGTTGTGCAAGGAGATTTTGCTTTTGTTCTTGGCAGTAGTTATGCTCCAGGCAGGCAAAGGCTAGTGCCAGCTGCTCATGGCCATCAGGAGGCCAAAGAAAAGGATGTGTCTATCATTTGAGGACTTCCTCAGAGAAAGGGTGACAGTTTCGGTCCATGCCATTTGCACACTTCTGAAGGGTTCAAAATTAGTCCAGCCACAGGAAACAAATTCTGCTTTTACTGGAGATGAATGTGAGCAGTTTTACCTCAGGGGAGGGATATACCTCACCTAATTTAAAGCACAAACTGGTAAGTGCTTTAAATGCAAATCCACAGGGCCACATGCACTCACAGGGCAGTAGGCTCTCAAGGGGCCATGAGCACTCATAGGCATGTTCTGGCAGGCTCACAGCACAAGTTTATGGTCTTGGCATGGCCTTGCTAAGATTTCAGGCTGGTGAGCTGCGCCATGGCACTTGCTGCAGCAAGAAGGTATCTCAGGCACTGCTGAGATACAAACACATACTCAGGAATAACTTCCCACACAACTGTCAAAGATTGTCCCCAGTAGAAATTGGCTATGGATGATACCTAGTCACAGCAAGAATATGTTATTTTATAAATGTGTTTATTTTTAGTTGCACATTAGTCATAGGTGTATGACCCAAAACCCACATCAGAACTGGGAAGACTTTCCATTGACTCCAGTATGACTGGATAAGAGGAATACTTTTTTAAGATTAGAAAGGACCATGAGACTGTTCCCACAGGAACCAAAGCAAAGTCAGTAATCTGAATCAGACCCATAAGAGATTTGCAGTGCCCTATGTATAATAAGTTTGGATTCCCAATATCTATCACCTCTAGTACTAATTTGTAAATGCATATTGTAAATATTTTCAGTCCTTGGCCCTGGAAGCTGTGGTGAACTTTGAACAAAATAGCCGTGCTATGAACACGATCGATAAGGACAGTAACCCTGGCACTTACAGCTCTGTGTAGAGGTTATAGTGAGAATTATCTGCAAGATTTGACAAACTAGCCTTCTTTCTCTTTTTGTCTGGTCATGTCCGTGGTTATTTAGATACAAATAGCAGCAAGACTGTGGAACACAATTGCATTGTTATTTATATCTGTCTTGTGAACTACTGGGACTAATATGATGGCTTGGAAAACAAATCAAAAGGTATTTATTCAATAGTCTGTTTTATTAATTATTATCAAACAACAACTCATAATTTTGCACAGTGAGAATTTTATGACTGCAGAGATCTGAAGCATGCCTTTATGCTCAGAAATCAAGCTGCTTATTTAATTAAATACTTCTGGCTCTTTGGATTTAATAATTCTAATTAAATTGTTGTGATTATGACTTGCATTTGGATTATGCCCACAGTCTCAAGAGTCTTTACGAGAGGACCTTGTAAGCACACAGAAGGACACATTGCCTTCTGCAGAGTGATTAGGAATATGGGATTGGGAAAGACCTGTGGGGTCATCAAATCCATTGTCCTGGATAGTTCAGGGACTGTGCTGAATAAAGGAAAACATGACAGTGTCATTTACCACAATAAGTTATAGGTAGGAAGGGTGAAGTAAACAGTATCACTAACAAAATGTGCTCTGTTCAGCCCATCTGCATGCATAGATTGATACTTCTGTGTCTTCAGATATATTTAAAGGAATATCTAAGTTGTAAGAGGAGTTCATAGTTGTTTTTTTCCAAACAGTGCTGAGCACAAGCACCTTCTGTTGCTTTGTGGCTGCTTAGTAAGTATGAAAAGATGTGTGGCTGCCTCAATGAAGAGTTAAGTATTCAGTTTTAGACACTTACATTCAAAAATTGCTGTATGATTGTAAGTATTATCTTTAAATATATTATGGAAACTGTTGAATTTGAGAATTCACCATGACTGAGAAACTAGTGTCTTTGAGTGACAATTATCAGTTGCTATCTTGCTCTGGACAGGCAGGTGTTAACTTTTAAATCCACATAAATCTATTCTTCATACTAAAATAGTCACCTGTTGGTTTATGTTAGTAGCCTTGCCTCCAGGAGGATAGTTGAGGCAGCTTCTCCAGAGACTGAGAGAGATCTCACCCCTTCCCTTCTGCCTCTACTGAGAGCAGAGGCAGACTGAACTTGGGGGAGATAGGAACTGGATGTTCAAAAGGGAAAACTAGGTGAGAAAAAGGGGATTTTTTAATTGCTGAGGGAGAGAAAAATCATCTGCACTTATAGTATTAGACAGATGATTACACAACTCGGAGCTGAAGTTGTAGCAACTTTGGATGGAAAATAACTACCTTTGGATAATGCAAATAACAGTTGGATATCCTAAGCAATACTGAGCGTGTTTGGTTTTTTATAGCCATCAGTGACTAAAACGCACTTGACATTTCCAGTCACTTCAGAGTGTTACAACTAGAAATCAATTGTTTTTCTTACTCTGAGAGCATAAACATATGCTTTATCTAAGATCCTATTATCCTTCTTGACTCCACTCAGAAGATGGGAATGTGTGCTAATGGTTAGAAGGAGTGGTGTGACTTGTCCATAAGACAGCAGCAGAACTGAACATCATAAACTGTCTCCTGTCATTAGAAATGTGGGTAGAAATGTGATTGTCAGTCTGGTGTGAAGATCTGACTAGTTCAAAACAGATAAATCTGGTTTCTTTTCACAAATTTGTTCTTTAATGGAATACAAGAACAACTTATTTTTCTAGGCCTTTGCTTCAGCCAGTCACTTGAAAAATAGCAACGTTAGTGCAGTGGAGAGGAGGTCAAGAGCTGTGTTTGATCAATGCACTGTTATGTATTGTTGTGTACTGATCCATCTTCAAGCACCTTACCTTGTCAAATGCCTTTTGAAGAGTGAGGAGACAAAATAGATTCCTGTGCCTGGCTCCACGGAAAGGACCTCAGATAGTACACCACTGCCCGTGCTGTCCTTGGAGAGTCGCACATTCACTGGGTCAGGATCCCACAATGAATCACAGCAGACCTTACAATCGGTGATGCCAGGGGCTTCTGAGCCCTTCAATTCCTTTAGCAGACGAGTACTTTTCTGTGGCAATCACTAAGGATGCTTCTTGAGCCACCAAACCCAGAAGGATCTCTGTTCCTGGCCAGTTATGTGTATTGAGTGACTGTGGCACAGAAACTCTTCAGGATTGTAGAGAATGACCCACCCTTACCTTCTTGATCACCTTTGTTCATGAAAATGAGGTTCAGCACAGCTATTACTATTAGTAAAAATTAGGACTGTTAGTGATCAAGGCTTCTTTCCAATGTGAACAGTGTCTTTTTGAAATTACAGTGATTTTGCCAGCCATGAGAAAGCTTTATTTATGATCTGGGTTTGCATGGCAAGGTTTTGGTAGCAAGGGAGCTACAGTAGTGGCTTTTGTGAGAAGGTGCCAGAAGCTTCCCCTATGGCCGATAGAGTCAGTGCCAGCTGGCTCTAAGATGGACCTGCCGCTGGCCAAGGCCGAGCCCATCAGGGAGGATGGTAGCGCCTCTGGGATAACGTATTTAAGAGGGGGTGGGGGTGGAAACCAACCCTGTGCAACTGCAGCCAGAGAGAGGAGTGAGAATGTGCAAGAGGAAGAACTCCATGTGTTACTGATATGTTAGAATTAATTATTAGTATATAGTTTATGAATAGTTTTGATCTTAATAATATAAGATTATGCTAATATGAAATCCCTGTACAGTCCGTACTAAGCCCAAAGGGATTGGTCAAGATAATTTGGTAGGAACCGTAGCTTAGGTAACAAGTACAAGTTGACCTGTAAACTGATTTATGATACCTATATGGAAAAATAGAAGAATACACGTAGCTGTCAAAATCTGGATTAATGAGAATGGGGAAACAATGGGAAGAGAAGCCTACTGTAACGCTTTGTAGGTGTTGCCAGGAAAGGGAAGTCTACTGTAACAGTTTATAGATGCCTGCCAAGAAACCGTGTTCTTAAGCAAAAGGTAAATAACATGTTTACGTATGACTACTTAATGAATACGTATGAGTAAGCTCTATATAAGATGTATGATTTTGGGGCATGGTGTGCGTTGATCGTGAGAGGACTCACGCAACCGGCCGTAATAAAGAAGTGTCTGCTTATCCGCATCACATTGGTGTTGATAAGTTTCTTATTCCGCATTTTCGGTAACACATGGACAGCAAGGTCAGTGAAGAAGGAAGGGGAGGAGGTGTTCCAGGCGTCAGAGTAAGGATTCTCCTGTAGCCAGTGGTGAAGACCGTGGTGAGGAAGGCTGTCCCCCTGCAGTCTATGGCAGTTAATGGTGGAGCAGATTATCACCTGTAGCCCATGAAGGATTCCACTCTGGAGCAGGTGGATGCCCGAAGGAGGCTACAACCGTGTGGGAAGCTCGTGCTTTCAGGGGTTGGGGAGTGGGCTCCTGGCAGGACTTGTGGCCCTGTGGAGAAACGAGCCCACACTGGAGCAGGTTTGCTGGCAGGATTTGTGACCCAGCAAGGGACCCATGATGGACCAGTTTGTTCCTGAAGGACTGCACTCTATGGAAAGGACCCACGCTGGAGCAGTTTGTGAAGAGCTGTGGCCTGTGGGAAGGACTCATGTTGAAGTTAGTGGGGGACCATCTATGGGAGTGACCACATGCTGGAGCAGGGGAAGAATGTGAGCAATCCTCCCCCTGAGGAGGAAGGAGCGGCAGAGACAACATGTGATGAACTGACTAGAACCCCAATTCCCCGTCCCCTGTGCTGCTGTGGGGGGAGGAGGTAGAGAAATCAGGAGTAAAGTTAAGCCCGGGAAAAAGGGAGGGGTGGAGGGAGGTGTTTTAAAAGTTGGTTTTATTTTCTCATTGCCCTAATCTGATTTTGATTGTTAATAAATTAAACTAATGTCCCCAAGTCAAGTCTTTTTTCCTGTGACAGGAATTACTGAGTGATCTCTCCCTATCCTTATCACGACCCACCAGGCTTTCATTGTATTTTCTCTCCCCTGTCTAGATGAGGAGAGGAGCAATAGAGCAGCTTTGGTGGGCACCTGGCATCCAGCCAGAGTCAATGTACAACAGTGCTCTTAGATAGCCATGTGTGAGCTGAGGGCGGGGGCAGGCTGGACAAGAAGATCTCCAGAGGTCCCTTCCAATCTCAATCATTATGTGATTCTGTGATCTCCACCATCTCCACTGGACTTACAGTCCATAAAAAGCATCTCTTGCTCTTTGAATGAAGCCCTAATAGACTAGTCAATAAATAGTTTATATGCTGCCCCCTGCTTTGATAATCTCACCTAAAAAGCAGGAGCTATCCTTTGTAAAGCCACACTGAAAACTGTGTATTATTGCAAAAAATAATTCTCTTATTGAGTCTGAAGGACTAATCAAAGTTCAGACTACTATGGTCCCTTTGGGAGTTCGCGGTGATGATGGTGATGACAAAATGGTGTTCAGTACTTCCAAATGCAAACTCCTTTGCCATTTACAAGAAAAATGAGTCTGTGTTTGGCACTCTGATGGTCACACCTAATGCAGAAACAGTAAGAGGCAGCTGGCCTTAGGAAACTTCATTTGCATTCCTGTTTTTGTTAGATGGTGGGTTTATCTTTTTCCTAGTATTTTTTGTCCTAGGTTCTTGCACATTTTTGCCTACCTGACGCTGCTATCTTAAATTACCTCCCAAGTTGTATGGGAAAGTTTCAGGCATGTTTGATTTGCAGTTGTGCAGTGGTTCAGCTACGGCAGCTTTCAGTGTTTCAGAATCTTTTTGTACATGTCATAATATGAAACAAAATACTGGTTTGAGCACTCTGCACTAATCCATTACTCTTTTTGAGGCTGACAGGATGTTCAAAGGAAATAATTTCCCCTGCTGTATGAAAGATGGAATCTTTTCAAACTTTAATTTATGTCTGTCACTAAGTTGAGCAATACTTTTCGATAAGTGTATGAACTACAAGTGGTAAAGCTGATAAAAGCCATGCCAGCACCGAGAAGAAAAATCAGATGTAGGGGTAGAGATTTGAAGATGCCGTCTGGAAATATAGCTAGGTGATATTTGACCCTTGAATTTTTGCATATGGAACTTATCTTTTTATGCTCTAACTCTGCAGATGTATGCTGGAGAGAGAGGGAAGCTGATGGTCATGACAGATGACCCCTATAGTTCTGACTGAGGAGGTTCTTTAAAGGGAGAACATATTTTTCCAAGTGCTTTCCGAAGATAAGCCTTTAATGACAGTGCTGGGAACTGTCTGGTACGAAGACCACACAAATCTTTCCCAGAAACTGCTGTTTGCCAGATTTTTATGGCTGGTTATGTACCTTTGCCAAAGGATTGCTTAAGACCTGAGAGTGTATAAAGCAGGATATACATTGCCAGGATACAAGCCAGGATATACATTGTATAATTTAGGAACGCTATGTTTCAATTTGCATATTTATTGATACCGCTAAGAAATTTTAACACCTACAGAGAATGAGATGATTATTTTACAAAAATCATTTTATTAATTTATTGCAATAATGAGATATTATTCAGGATATTATTCAGGATTCCTACAAGGTGAATGCAGGAATACTAATTTTATACTTTTTGTACACAAAGGTGAATTCTTGGTTTGAATAAAAACAGCTGCAAAACTGGCACCAACACATACATACCTATTTCACCAATCTTCTGTGCCAAATTATTTATACTATTCTTTTGTAAAGACCTATAATCTTGCCTTGTCAACTTGGCACAGGCAGTAAGCAGGTCGCATTGCCAGCACACCTGCACCCTATTTTTTGTTTACTCTTCCTGGTATCCCATTTTTTCCTGACTCTCCTGGTGTGTTTTCAGTAGCTCTTTTAATATGTACTTTGGCAAAGCTTCCTCATCCTCCTCTTGGATTTCTTGGCAAGTTTATATAAATTGTGGGTTTTTTCACTTGTTTTCCTTCTCACTTTCTTCTGTATCAATGATCCTGCTATGGGAAGTCTTTTCCAAAGTCTGAGCTGATATATCTCAGATACAGTCTTCAGTTTCCACCCACACATCTAAAATACATTTGTTTCTTACAATTTCATATCCCTAGTTCTGTAATACTCTTCCCTCTGACCTAAACACCTGATGTTTCTCCCAGCTGATATTAATCCTGACCTGCAAAGTTTGCCTCCAAGCCCATCACTTGGACCATTTCATTCTATTTTATATATTTCCTCTGCAAGCTTATTTTCTCATGTCAAACACAAAGCCCTTGTCTCAAGTACCATCACTCTTCTTTTAATGTGTCCTTCGTTACGAAAAGATTGACTGACACTGCCGATACACTGTGAAGCCCAGTTCAATTTTCAAATACTTCATGTTCTTTCATCCTGTTACTTATTCCAAAGAAAGTATGTATATATTGTGCTTGTTATATCACCACAGTTCATGCCTATGTTCATACAGTTCATAGTATATGTATATATATATGTATAACGTGCTTGTTATATCAGCACAGTTCATGTATGGTATAATAACATCACATATATGGGTGAGAAATGCTTTCTTCATAAGAGCCACCTAAGATCTTTTTAGCATCCATGTAATAACCAGCAACATTTGACAATTTTCTGCAGACTCATAGTAGAAAATTCTGGAGATTGCCACAGACATCTGTGGGGGCAATTTGCCCCGATTGTTATTAGCTCTGGACTAAGATGTGTTTCCTGTGAGGTCATGTTTGAGCTCATTCACTTTCATCCCTAAATTGTTGACTGCGTTTACTATTATGGCAGTCACAGACCACTAGAGGACTCTGTTTTCCATCATATTAAGTAATACTCTGTAGTCAATCTTTGCTGTTCTGTGCTTTTTAGGCATATATTTTTACAAAGCATACAAATATACTCATTTACACAAATATATTCATTTACAGAAATATATTCATTTACAGAGTAACAAGAGCAGGCATTGACCATTCAGCAATCAAAAGCACAGTCCAAATGATGATGAAATCCCTACAGAAAATGTGGTCTGATGCCTGCTTCCTTTTCAATAAAAATAATGTATCAGCAAATCTGTCCATCTCTCTGTATGAATATTTCATGTAGTATTAGGATCCTGTCTTCAGTTCTGGCCTGCACAATTATTTGTTTTGTTGTGGACTTTCAAAATACCCAGCTCATGTAAGCAAGAATGTTTGAAAAGCTTTCAAAGTTTAATGATTCTTAAAACCTTCCCCCATTTTTCTCATTGGACTCTTACAGAAAACTTTCCCATCTTGAAAGGTGCATTGGGTTTGGATCTTTTCCAAAGAGATCTTAATCACTATTCAAGATAAAGGAATCCTTGCTGTAATTTTGAAGGAAAAGAGTAAAAACAAAGCAGATTTTATCTCTGTGCTGTCTTCGGGCAGACAATAGAAATAATTGCAATTCAGAGCCATTATTTGCTTTGTTCCAAAATGTTTTTTTACAAGAATAATAGATTCTTATGTCAATCACCATTACTGTTTACCCAACAGCTGGTTGGCCACTGCCCACCCAGTAATGAAAAATGTCTATCTAGTTGCAGTCAAGTGGAAACTGCCAGAGGATATCTGGCCCTCAGTTTGCTTTTCAGTTGCAACACAGCCCATCAGAGACAGCTGAAGCAACCTCGGCATTCATGTAGGATTTGCAGTTCATCAGTGCAAAATAATAACGATAACTGGATGGAAAGCAATCACAGTGCCCGACAGGTTCATGGGTCTAACAGAGAGTGCTCAAAATTTGCTCAAATGAGCACAAGAAAGTCCACAGAAGACCTGCTAATGGGTGGGGTTTTTTTTTTTATAATCAAATGTCACATTGGAATGTGTTACCCTCCCAAACTTAGTTTAAAAAAAAAAAAAAAAAAGTGGATGCTTTGCATTTTTAGAGCATTTCAGCATTGTCTGCTTCATGCAAGTAGAGACGATCCTCAAACAAAAAAAAAAATGAGAACAGGATAGCAATAGCCACTGCTCTTAGGAGGAATAAATGAAGCATGTAAAGAAACTCTTCTTTAGTGGCTGTTATGATAGGTGATGCACTGGTGTTTGCTTGCTTGTTTGTTTGGGGTTTGCTTAGTCTTTTACCTAGAGCCTACAGTTTTGGAAAGCAATTTAAAAATTATTTCAAGTAGGAACAATTTTGATAGCTATTGATGCAGTGTTTTGATGTATTTCATAAAATCACTTAGTTCTGAAGTCTGTGAAAAAGGGAAAAAATATGAACTTCTGGAAACTTTTTGTTAGATTTTTATGATTAGTAACTTGTTATAAACTTTTCCTGAATTTACTGGAATTCTGTGATTAGCTTGTTTTTGTACAGAAGAATAGCAAAAGGGGGGAAAAAACCCAACCACCAAAACAAACAAAATCATCCCCAAGATTCAATTTTGAGTATTGAAAGCACTGAATTCAATGCTTTATTTGGCTTTAGAGATAGAGTACAGGTATTATAGCCTATGCTACATCATTTTCTATTGATGTTTCTTGATAATAACTTGTACTTATCCAATTTCTTCCATTTGAGAATGTATTCTCATAGTTTTCTGGACACATTGCATTTACTGCCTTTGAAGTCTGTAGTGAAACAGAAAATATTCTTTTCTTTCCTTATATTTCTGATCCCAGCTCTATTTAGCACAATATAAAGAATGCATAAAGGATCCCAGCAACTATATTTATATATAGCTTGCATAGATGTGCCAGTTAAGAATTAAAGGTCCGGGGAAGTGCTGAAAAGCCCCTCAGGTGGGGCTTTGTGACCATAAGCATTGGCTGATCTGTATATCACCTGCTGTTAGAAAAATGTCTGGGGAAGAGTCAAAATAAGGGATGTGACTGTGGCTAAAATCTGACACCACAAGTGACTTCACTTGCGGTGGGTGCAGGGCACAGGCAAAGACTGTCCTTTACTGATGAATTTGCACTTTGAAATTGTATTTTGGGGAATGCATTTTGGTTATGTGAAATAAAAGGCACAATGCGGGTTAGAAGGATGATATTCACTGTGCAGTTATTAGGTTTCTCCACTAAAGTCAGGTTTGTTTGTAAAAGTGCTGTGAACACATAGTAAGAGATGAATATAGGATAAAATATATACAGCCATGGAGAATTTTATGTATAGAGGAATTTAGTTAATTAAACCAATGGCCCCATGAGGACTTCTTCATGCCAGTTGTGGAATATTTGAAGATCTCTAATGGAGGCCAGAAGCTGTTGTAGGAGAGCAGCATTTCAACTGGAAGTATCTTTCCTTGTACAAAATCCACCTTAGCAACAGCACGTTTCGGAAGTTCTCTTCTTGTTGGGAAAAAAAAAAAAAAAAAAGTGAAAGGCTTGTCTTGTATTGGGAATGTATTTTAAAAGTTTAAACATGATTTTGCTGCAAGTAAGCTTGACCACAGAGAATTACTCAAGTAGATTCAGGTGGTGTGAATTATACATCAAAACTGTTGGTGTTCCTAACATGCGTATATGGTAAGAATTTTAGCAGCTGCTTATGGTGAGCATCAAACCTCACCATTTCCTCAGTGTGTAACACATCTACAGGTATCTATATCTACATTCATATGCCTCTCTCTTAATACAGTAATGCTATCTCATGCTATTCTGCTGTGGTGGTAGCCCTTTCACAGGGATTCAGAGGGCTGGAACTTCTTTCAAGAAAGAAATTACAGCACTTAATATTTCCAGAATCTTCCAAGGGAAAAAAAAAAATTAAAAATTAACTGATGAATTTCAGGGATTTCATGCTGAACCTTAAAAATGAAAATATTTTGACATGGGCAGTACAACTTTAAGTGAAAGCAGACAGCATAATTTTAAAAAGATCTACTCATATAAAAACCTAAACATTGGTTTCTACATGCCCATCATCTTGTACAAAGTATAGAATTTATATTGGAAGAGTGTCTGTCTTAATAATTCTAGTTAAAAAATCATTTTTTCTCTGTTCTCCATTTGACCCTTTGGACTGTAATTTGGCACAAATTGTTTGTAAGATACAGCATTCGTAGCTCACATTTGGACTGCATGTCTCTAATGAGGTTGGCATGGCCAGAGCACGTCAAGGCAGATCAGAATCAGTCCTAAGGGATGCAGTCATATGTGAGAAGTTTACGTTACAATATATATCGTGTGAAGCAAAGGCCCACAAATCAGGAAAATTGACCATATATTTAGCCATAAGAACGTTCTGAAACCAGCTGAGAGCAGGATTCCTGGGGCAAGGCCAACATGTCTAATTCTTTGAAACCATTGTAGATACCTTAGTCCTTTGCAAGAAAACAAGTACAATGACTGCTGTTAAATCTGTGGATTCCTGACATGCTATTCTTATAGTCCTCTGTGAGGGGGAAAACTACTCAGTGATCCGTGATACTTGGCTGCCTGTCTTTGATATCATAGTTGGCAGGAGAAATAAAAATTTTGTTTCACAGAAACTTTCATTATTTCCAGATTTACTTTTATTTTAGACTAAAATAAAACCAAGATTATTCTTTTCTAAATAGTGACTTGAGACTATCTGGGTTTCTTCTAATCAAAAATACCAAGCCTGCTCTATTTAGAAGGGTGGTTGGCCTGAACCCATCAAAATGTTAACATCCATAGTCCCTGTAAAATCTCTCAGCTTTCATGAAATGGTGTTTCACTGAAACACAATGATAAAGTGATACCAGTCATCTCATGCTGATAAAGGTTTTTTCATACATTTTACTGGGGTTGAATATTACGCTAAAGTGAAGCATGTGGTTAATTACAGTCTAAATAGGCTTATTTTCTAAAGAGTCGCTCCTTGACATCGTCTGAGTCTTGATCTGCCACCCGTCATTTTCCCTCTGTCTTTGCTTGTTTTGTAACTTCCTTGGGGAGCAGAACTTATTTATTTAGTGGTTTATCACGTCCACACTACAGCACAGTAAAATTGCCATGAAAGCTACTTGCATATGCTGAAGATGTGACTGACAGCGTAATATTTGACTGCCTAATAAATTGACCAGCACTACAACAGAAGGGCTCATTTTAATTTAAACACATCACCCCTTCAAGTGTGAAATTAAAAAATGCTCTGTGTATGGGTATGATGCTCTGTGAGTTTGCCAGCTTCTTCATTATGGCTGTTTATATTATTGGAAGTTATAGCAAATGCTGGCCTAGGTTTAAAGGGGAAGATTCGTGACTCATACATACCATCAGATGCTCATTTGACAAGCCACCATGTTGGTAAATGGATAACCATAACTGCTTATGTAGCCATGGATTGGTGCTATTCTGGCACTACAAAAATGACTCTTTGCTGAAACCCCTTTATGCTGTGGCACTCGCACAGAGATGGAGCAGTAGTTGACTTTGCTGGGATTGTATTTTTGCACAGGAGTAAAGTTGTCCAGCCCTTACTTGTACCTCACGGTACAAAGGGATCATTTCCCCCACCTTTTTATGAAATAAAAGAGAATAATTTCTGAGACAATTTCATAAAAAAGATGGGGGAAATGAGCCACAGAGCTGCTGTGGGAATCTGAGATCCATAACTCATCACTTATCAGTTATGGACTGTGCTATGAGCTCACTCTTTGCCCTAAATGAAGCAGTTCTGAGGTGCCTGTGAGCAGCTGCCTTGTGTTATCACTTGAAATCAGCTGTAGCATTGGTTGCAGAGAAAATGTTTCCTGCAACATTACGTAGTCCCCATCTTGTACTATTGTTAACAGCCAGGAAAAATGGCTTTAGGAGCCTCCTGTCAAAGTGAGCATGAGGAGGAACTGAGCCAAAGAAGAGTGCAGATTTTAACAGGAGTCACACAGTTCATCCAAGCTGACCACATTCACAAATTTACACTTGATGTCTAAGCATTAAATATTTTCTTATGCATTACAGCAGGTATGTTGTCTTTCTCATTTTCAAACAGGGCTGGCAAGTGCTTTACAGTACTGTATAGTTCATTCTTTGAGTGTTAGCATGATTTCAGTGGGGTTCATCAGCTTGGACATGGCATCATGCTTCAACGTGTGGGCTTGTGTGTCAATGTGTGTGCTCGTTTGCTGTGGTTCTGTGGTTACTGAAAGTGGAGAAATGGATTCTTTGTGCCTGACTTCATCCACTGATAGAGACATTACTATTATTAATCTCCCATCACCCTGTGTAAGAATGGAAAGAGCTTCTTGGGTTACTGACTTTCATTCCCTGCCTTTGCAGGCACCACTGTTGCTTTTAACTCCATTTAGTTAAGCTTCGCACTCTGTGCTCTGACACACTCTCCTCACGTACCCCAGGGTACAATAAATCAGAGCAGTTTACAGGCACAGTCCCAAAGCAGACTTAAGTTGAACAAGAACGATAAATAGGAAGGTATTGGGTGGAAGATATGATAACGTGGGCTTGTTTACATGGAGGTTGGCAAGAGCAGATCGAATATGCATTGGATTTCTAAACATTGCAAAAAGGGAGACTAAATCAGAATACCAGGGGCTGAGATGGCAACATTTGCAGCTGATGTAAAGAGGTGAGTGAGCATCTCCAGGTTCCTTTTAGAAATGGTCTCCAGTAGGTGATTTTCTGCTTTCCCTGGAGTGCAGAACAATTTAACAACTTTGTACCTATTTTCTTTGAAAACTGGGTTTCAAAGTTCATTTTAGACAATAGCCCCAGATGACATTTTAATTAATGCTGGAAAATTCTGAAAGCTTTCTAATAAATTCAGAAATGAGCATGATTCTGTTTCATACACAAACTGTTAATCAATAAATTCCAGTGTATTTATTCCTTATTTGTTCCCTTTGAGATTTTTTTCTTGAGGCTTGGAAGATATCAGGCTCTTCAGCACTAGTACAGGCATGAAAATAATTATGGACAAATGAACTAGTACCTTTTGTTTAGTTCTTTTGGGAAAGTTCAGTATATTGGCGTCAAAGTCAGCTGCTATGTAACTACCTACCTTTCCATATAGACATTTTAGGTAGCTGAAGGATACGGCTTTCTTGGATTACAGAAGGGGGCAGTGATGTCTCATTTTTTGTAACTAGAATCACCAGCTAATAAAAGCTTCTGTTCTACCTAATGCAGAACAGTGATTTGCTCTTGCAACCTTGCTTCCTCGTGTTGCAATCATGCATCCTACTTGTCGCTTTATTTTTTTCAAGGAAAAAAGTTCCATCTTGGAGGAAGCATTAACAGCAGCGGATTGCACAGAGCACTTCTGCCACCTGCCTGAGACCTCTCTGGCTCAAAGGACAACTTCACAATAATATTTCAAACTAGACATAAAAATGCTAACTACCTCTTTGTTTCACCATGCAGTTTGTTTGGCCTCAGTCCTTCTGACATTAAAGCTTGTAAATGACATTTTGTGATTCCCATTCATAATGATTTGCATTCCTGATGCAGTTTGGGAAGATGAAATAAAATGAGGGATCATTACAAAAAATGAGCATATGTACATATCAGACAGGCTTCTATTCTAAGAACATATTGCATCAAGACCTCAAATACCAGATTTGATGGATTGTGTGATTTTAAGTTAGCTCACACATGCAAATGAATGACAGAGACAGTTTCATTATAAAATTGCACACTGTACTGTATTTTTATATGGCTCTTGCTGCACACAGCACGTGAGATGAACAATGTTACTGCGTGGTTTACCTGTTAGAAATTTCTCTTAATTGTTTGCTCTACCTGAGTTAAACTGAAAGTAACAGCAAATAGGTGTAACCTGAGAGGTGATAATCATGAAAGCAATGCCGGGATCTCATGTCCGCACTAAGTATTTTCTCCTCTAGCCTTACCTACTCTTACCCATGCACAGAGCTGCTTTCAGACCTGCATCCATAAAGCATCAATCTGAGCACGTTCCCCATTCTGCATCTCTTCCTTGTCTTCTCTTCTTCTCTTTAACCCTCATGTCAACAGAGGTTTTCTCACACTGGATCAAGAGCTGTTTCAATGCCTCACTGCATTTGCTACCACCGATGACCTGCTGAAACCCCAAGATGAAACATGTTCTGTAGGAGCTAGGTAGTTCATTTTGATCATTACTGTACAGTGAGGCTGTCTACTGCTTTCCTGTTGCTAATAGTGTTGTCATTATCCCTCACTTCCAGGCTTTCCAAATGCCTTTTCATATGTAAGGAACTGTTATTGTAAGCCCCTGCCAATCATATTATATTGTATAATTTAGACTTTTTATTTTATTTTCATTGAAAAATCATTGGCAATGAAGCACCTTTTGATACAGAGACACTGTTTCCCCGTGACAATCTCTATTTGTCATTTTTAGTTTTATCCTGTCAGTCGTACTTTGTACCTAATGCAAAGGGAACATGGCCTCTGAGGAAAGTTCTGAAATACTTCTATTATTAAAAAACAATTAAGTAGCCCCTGGAAACTGGGCCCTCATGCTTGCTTGGTACCTTGCTGAATAGCTCTGCCTTTTTGGCAGAGCTGTCCATCCTGTCACATTCAGTCTCTGCTATTGGAGAAATACAAATATTTATTAAATGCTTTATGATTAATTAGTCAATTATAATAAAATGAAAGTAAGGCCATTTCCATGATAAATTTATTTCTAAACAATTATTAAAATCTTCAATTCCAGAGTCAATTAGATTTTATACATACAGTCCTTAACACATCTCTGAGGTGAAAAAGTTATTGATAAAGAAATAATTTATTGTGCATAAAATAAATTTCCAAAAGAATTCTGAGAAAAAAAGAAATTAGAACATTTCTCAAATTACAAAAGGACATATAATCTTCCATTTGCTACTAAAACACACGGGGAAACAAAACAATCTCATCCTTAATTTATTTTGAAATTCAGTGCCAAAATCACTAAAACCCATGTCCTTTTCCATATTGAAATATCTTATGTGGTCGCTACCTTTTCTACAGCTATATCAGTGCTTCAGCTTCAGTACTCAGGTGGAATAAAAGGTATAGTTCTGTCATAATCTGCAATTACTTGTGCTCTTTTTTAAAAGATTAGATATACTTTTTGTGAAAAATAATATGATTTGGTATTTCCTCCTTCTATTTTTTTTAATTTGTTGATACATTTTACAATAGCCCCTTTTTAGTCTGCATTTCAATAGTCAGGATATTATCACCTTTCTGCCACTATATTACAAATATGTGATCTCAACACAGAAATTATAAGACTCCAGTTACCAAGAGAAACTGCATCATTACATATGGACTAATAACAAAATGATGTAATGAAACACCCAACAGGCTATCATAGTGCCAATCTACATGGTGTAATTAGCTGTAGGTGCACCACAAACGGGAGTTGAAAGCTTTATGTTCACCTTCCTCTGTGATGGAAACCGAATATTTACTGAGGCATAAAAGACCATTTGAGTGCATCAAACAGTGAAGCCTGGCTTCAGACAAAGACATAGATTAAAATCCTTTTTCTGCCTCATTAAGACCAAGATAGTGGATACAGGTTTTTCAGATCATAAGTCTTTCAGTTACTCATGAAACCTTATTCTGCAACTTCAAGAAGAAAGCACTTTTACAAAATGCACACATTCTGCCCCAATCCAGAAGTAAGAAAGGTGAGCAGAGAGCACCAGCTGCACAAGGTAGAAGTCATTTTTGATTGACAGTAAACTACTTACAAGTGGCAGCTGTAATGATTGTCCTTTTTGGGAAGCAAACTCTGTTTTCTACCCCCAAGCCTAGAATAAACCAATCATCTGCAAATGGGTCAAATCCTGCCTCTCTATTGCCCCACTACCACAGTTTCAGATGGGGCAGACTTGTGGGTCTGTAGAAAACTTTCTACAGCTTCTTGATACCAGCTTGCTTTCAGCAAGGTAGTACGGGAGGGGAAAAGAAGGAGAGGGAGAAAGCAAACATCTGAGAAGGGAAACATGAGGTATCCTCACTTGCTGAAGTGGAAAGAGAAGAATTCATGTGAAATGTAGCTTTCTCCATTGTGGCCTGTAGTATGTCTGCCTTCCTCTGCCAGGTGAGGTGAGTACTTATTAACCTAGGTCAAAATGTATAACAATTCTCTATACTCAAGAGCGATCACTAATCTTTTACTTTCTATTGTGAAATAGAAATGTGTGAGGTAGCTTTTTATGTGCTTTGTGCAGTAAATGTGGTGTTGCTGGGCTCCTGGGTCTTCTCCCATGCAGCACACTGCAGGATCAGGACCTATGCTGAAAGTACAATTGCTCAAAAATCTTATTTCATGGTGTATCCCTTCAGGGTTTGGGGGATGTCTTCTTGGTAATAATTTGAATGTGCTTTGTGTGTATACTCCCAGCAATAATTTAAATGTGACTTGTCATGTATATTTCCAGCAATATTTCCATGTTTTCCTGTTGAATTCTAGGATAAATTATTTGTTTTAGAACAAACAATGATGTTATTGGCAGACATAATTTACATGTTTTTCTCTTTGCAAAAGTTGTGACAAACATTGGTGTTCTGGTTTGCTAGTGATCTCACTGAGCGCACATGGGCAGCGGTCCAGCTTTTTATCTTTTATCTCTTTCCACTAGAGCCTTCTTAGCCTAACCTCACCCTCCTTGGCACTTCAGTTAAGTTCCTGGAGTTAAAAAAAAATACTCCAGATTATCCTCTGCCAAGGAGCAGTGAGAGGGGTGAGCGATCAGCATGTGGCAGTAGTTTCAAAGTTTCCTGTTGTATTGGGTTTGCGTGGCAAGGTTTTGGTAGCGGGGAGGGGGCGAGGGGGACATGGACATGGGGGTGGCTTTTGTGAGAGAAGCTGCCAGAAGCTTCTCCCATGTCCCAGCCAATGACAGCCGGCTACAAGAACGGACCCGCTGCTGGCCAAGGCCGAGCCAATCAGTAACGCCTCTGTGATAACAGAATTAAGAAAAAAAAAAAAAAGAGAAGACAGGAAAAAAAAGCTGCACACTTTGCAGCTGGAGAGAGGAGTGAGAAGATGTAAAAGAAACAACTCCACAGACACCAAGGTCAGTGAAGAAGGAGGGGGAGGAGGTGCTCCAGGCACCAGAGCAGAGATTCCCCTGCAGCCTGTGATGAAGACCATGGTGAGGCAGGCTGTCCCCCTGCAGTCCATGGAGGTCCATGGTGGAGCAGATGACCACCTGTAGCCTGTGGAGGACCTTACACCAGAGCAGGTGGATGTCTGAAGGAGGCTGTGACCCCGCGGGAAGCCCACGCTGGAGCAGGTTCCTGTCAGGACCTGTGGCCCCGTGGAGAGAGGAGCCCACGCCGGAGCAGGTTTGCTGGCAGGACTTGTGACCCCGTGGGGGACCCGTGCTGGAGCAGTCCCTTCCTCAAAGGACTGCACACCATGGAATGGACCCATGCCAAAGCAGTTCGTGAGGAACTGTCAGTCATGGGAAGGACTCACGTTGGAGAAGTTTGTGGAGGACTGTCTCCCGTGAGAGGGACCCCACGCTGGTGCAGGGGAAGGAGTCCTCCCCCTGAGGAGGAAGGAGCAGCAGAAACAACATCTGATGAACTGACCCCAACCCCATTCCCTGTCCCCCTGTGCTGCTGGGGTGAGGAGGTGGAAATTGAGAGAGAAGTTAAGCCCGGGAAGAAGGGAGGGATGGGGGAGGTGTTTTAAGATTTGGTTTTACTTCTCATTATCCTCTGATTTTGATTGGTAATAAAGTAAATTTGTTTTTTCCCCCAAGTCGAGTCTGTTTTGCCTGTGCCAGTAATTGGTGAGTGATCTCTCTCTGTCCTTATCTCCACCCACGAGCTTTTCGTGACAATTTTCTTCCTCTGCCCATTTGAGGAGGGGGAGTGATAGAGTGGGCTTTGGTGGGCATCCGTCCTCTAGCCAGGGTCAACCCACCACACCTGTAAAAAGATCAATAGCTATTCAAATGTCCCATGAGTTCGAAATGCTTCTCTGAACTCCAGAAATTTTTAAGGGAGGCATCAAAGTACTTGAGATTAAACACAGAATGCTTTTTATGTGTTTAAAATGAATAGTATTAAATCTGTGGAACCAAGCTGGGAAAGAATAATAAATATAAACCTTTAAATTTGTAATAGTTAAGAAATGGTACTGGAAACTTTTAAAGAATTTCAAGTGGTATTGTTGAAAGGTGATGTTGATGAAATTGATATCTGCTTTTGATAGATCAAGCAGTCCCATTACTTCCCTTATTCAAGGATCAGCAGGGTAGCATTAAGTCTTTGTGGATAGTCTGCTTTCCCAAGTCCATTTTAATTAATCAAAATAACAGCAGGTGATAGCATACTTGATCTAAAATATAGATAGCAGTGATGACCAGTGAAGAATAATTGTAAATGCATGTGCCAGTGGTACTGTTTACCTTTACGGATAAGTTTAAGGCTTTATTTTAAATGGAGGTGTGTGGAAAACTGCCTTTAAAATAAATTAATCTATTTAGGCAATCAGTCACTGCTGAACAGTTAGTGTCCTGCAGAAGACCAAATTGTTGACTATACCTTTTTAAATATCTTTACCCTATGTTTTTTGTTTCCCATTTTTAAAGCCTGATTACCTTGGTCAAATTGATACTCATTGGATGAGTAAAAAAGGCAATGTAATGTCAAAGAAAAGATACTCATGATTGAGTGCCAGCAAAGGCTTTTGTGAAAATGGTAGCATATCCTTTCTATCAAAAAAATTTGTGTATGCTTTCAGAAGTGCATTGGTGTATTTGTATATTTAAAAACAAAAAAAAAGTCTTGATGGATATATGTATGTTAACCCTCCCACCAGCCCTGGGGTTTCTCATTAATAAAACACTGAATTTGAAATCCCTGCAGCACATGCAAAATTCAGGTATCTTGACATGAAAGCATTGTTTTTTTGAATGTGTTAAAAGGGGTCATATCTGAGAATTATTTTAATTTTAATTTTATGGAGACAGGTCAAACTACCTGTAACTAACTCTGTGGTGGTTTCCCTTGGCTAGCACTTGGCTAATGTCAGGTTTTACAAGAGGTATTCTTATCAGTAGGTAGATTAATAAAAAAACTGTAAAAACTCTGCAACTGAACAAAACTGCTTTTGGGGAAAACCAGAGTGCATTCGAGATACTCAGAATTCCACTAAATGTCTGTTCTAGCACTAAATGCATACACATGGTATTCACCATGTAGACTTGATTGGTTTTGGCAGTGCACGCTCTGCTTCCTCTTTACTCATTTACAATGCCAAATGCTTTGGAAATATTCTTTTAATTATCTAACTTGAGCTCTTTGGCATGCTTTATTGTGAAAGACAAACTGCAGTCTTACTTAAACTTATATGACTCTTGTGGCTTGCTGGGAAATACTGATTTAACTGAGAACACAGCTTCACCTGGTGTTCTTTAACATCATATTCCTATGCAGACACCTAAGTAATAGCCATGCTTCTGCAGAACATAATAGCTCTGAAAGCTACTGCATATTAAACATACTCACTGCAACTCTCTCTCAGACTAATTCTTTCTTTGCTCCTGCAAGCCATTGGATTTGGTGCAGATATTTATTCTTCCCTCTGTATTTTTAAGCAAAGGCAAAACTTACAGAAATTTCCAAGATAAAAAGATGTGCATATGGGGCAGAGGGCAAAGAAAACAGTAGGGAAGGTGCTATGTTGGGCACAATTCCCCTGTATCACTTGAGCATTATTGTACCACAGCAAATACTAGTTGAGTAGGAGAAAATACAATGGATCTTTTAGTCCACTAACCAGAATATGTGCTTAATTGCTCCTAATGGTGTAAGCACATCTGAGCATTTCCCATAACATAGTAGGCATTTTGTTTAGTACTTGTTTAGCATGTGTTACAATCTGGTACTCCCACTGTTAGACTGTTCCTGTCTTATTAGAAATAGCTGGGTTAAAGGCCCACCTTCTGCTTATGTCTGCAAAACCTCTTGCTTTATTTAGGACTGAATATGTCAACAGGATAACAATTATTCTTGCATATCTTCTGCACATGTTTTCTGAACTAGATATAAGCGGAAGTTATACCTCTATAGGGAAAGGCCACATAACACTGGCAGGAGGCTGCTGTCAGTTATTTTGGTTTTGATGAATTGCTAATTAATGAATTGTGCCTGCTCAAAATAGTAACAGTAAAAGTTTCCATAATCTGTCAGTATAGCATGTCCATATATAACCTGACAATATAAAATATAATGTTGGAAATTTAGATAGCTAAAGTATTTTGACATATATTGGTTTATTTAGCATTGAACTATCTCTAGGACTTTAAATAAGTGATCTGGAGGGCTCAATGGGAATGTCCTGGGTTGCAAGGAACTTTTCTCCATCTGCCAACACATTCATAGACACAGATATCTTCAAACTCAGTCCCTTGCCTGGCTCGCAAAAAGCCTTTGAAGTCACCATGAAACAAAATGCACATCAACCCAGAAAAGCTCTGAAACTGCAAACAAATGCTGCTTGCTCAAAGGCAAAAGGAGCCAGGCTTGAAAGCTGTTGCTGGATCTTTTGTCCATCTACAAACACATTCAAAAACCCATCCATCTTCAAGCTCAGTCCCTTCCCTGGCTCGCAAGGAGCCATTGAATCCAGCAGGAACCAAAATGCCCATCATCCCAGTATGGCTCTGAAACTCCAAACAAATGCTGCTTGCTCAAAGGCAAAAAAAGGCAGGCTTGAAAGAGCTTGCCGGTTCTTTTCTCCATCTGTCAACACATTCACAGACCCAGTCATCTTTAAGCTCAGTCTCTTGCCTGGCTCGCAAAGAGCATTTCAATCAAGCATGAACCAAAATGCCCATCAACCTAGCACGGCTCTGAAAGTGCAAGCAAATGCTGCTTGCTCAAAGGAAAAAAGAAGCCACGCTTGAAAGCCCATGCTGGATCTTTTCCCCATCTGCCAACACATTCATAGACGCAGACATATTTAACCTCAGTCGCTTGCCTGTGTAGCAAGCAGCAGTTGAATTCAGGACGAATCAAAATGCCTATCAACGCAGCATGGCTCTGAAATGGCAAACAAATGCTGGTTCCTCAAATGCAAAAGGAGCCAGGCTTGAAAGCTGTTTCTAGATCTTTTCTCCATCTGCCAACACATTCATAGACCCAGACATCTCCAAGCTCAGTCCCTTGCCTGGCTCTCAAGGAGCATTTTAATAAAGCACGAACCAAAACGCCCATCAACCCAGCACTTCTCTGAAACTTCAAACAAATGCTGCTTGCTCAAATGGAAAAGTAGCCAGGCTTGAAAGCTCTTGCTGGATACTTTTTCCTTCTGCCAACACATTCATAGACCCATCCATCTTCAAGCTCAGGCCCTTGCCTGGCTAGCGATCCACAGTTGAATTCAGCAGGAACCAAAATGCCTATCAATGCAGCATGCCTCTGAAAACGCAAGCAAATGCTGCTTGCTCAAAGGGAAAAGGAGCCTAGATTGAAATAAGTTGCTGGATCTTTTCTCCTTCTGCCAACACATTCATAGACCCAACCATCTTTAACTTCAGTCCCTTGCATGGCTAGGAAGCAGCAGTTGAATTCAGCAGGAACCAAAATGCCTATCAACGCAGCATTGCTCTGAAACCGCAAGCAAATGCAGCTTCCTGATGTGGAAGTGGATCCAGGCTTGAAAGCTGTTGCTGGATTTTTCTCCATCTGCCAACACATTCATAGACCCACACATCTTTAAGCTCAGTCTCTTGCCTGGCTCGCAAGGAGCATTTGAATCAAGCATGAACCAAAACACCCACCAACCCAGCACAGTTCTGAAACCGCAAAGAAATGCTGCTTGCTCAAATGGAAAAGTAGCCAGGCTTGAAAGCTGTTGCTGGATACTTTTTCCTTCTGCCAACACATTCATAGACCCATCCATCTTCAAGCTCAGACCCTTGCCTGGCTAGCGACCCACAGTTGAATTCAGCAGGAACCAAAATGCCTATCAACCCAGCACGGCTCTGGAAGTGCAAGTAAATGCTGCTTGCTCAAAGGCAAAAGGAGCCAGGCTTGAAAGTGGTTGCTGGATCTTTTCTCCTTCTGCCAACACATTCATAGATGCAGACATCTCCAAGGTCAGTCCCTTGACTGGCTCTCAAGGAGCCTTTGAATTGAGCACAAACTGAGATGCCTATTAACACAACACAGCTCTGAAACTGCAAACAAATGCTGCTTGCTCAAAAGCAAAAGGAGCCAGGCTTGAAAGCTTTTGCTGGATTTTTTCTCCATCTGCCAACACATTCATAGACGCAGATGCGAGCGACGGAGTAATATGTGAGCCGACTCAATGTGAGTGATAAGGCATAGTTCACTTTATTGCTCTCATTCAGTCATATTTATACAGGCTACGATAATTATGCCTACTAGTCCTTTGCTAATTAGCTTAAGCTCTAAACGTTACATTTACATGGTCCTACTACTTGCGGTTTAACAGTAAAGCATTTTCTACATTTTTCACACACTTTCTCAAGGTTTTTTACCAGATTGAGATAACGGCACAGTGTCAGTATTCAGTACTTTTTCACTTCGGCCTGCTGAGTGTTAGACCAGAGTCTGCTCGTACAACTATTCTGCGAGTCCATGTCCTTGTTCTATGAACCATTCCCCAACATGCAGACACCTTTAACTGCTTCACAAGGAGCATTTGAATCAAGCATGAACCAAAACACCCACCAACCCAGCACAGCTCTGAAACTGCAAAGAACTGCTGCTTCCTCAAAGGCAAAAGGAGCCAGGCTTCAAAGCTGTTGCTGGATCTTTTCTCCATCTGCCAACACATCCATAGATCCAAGCGTCTTTAAGCTCAGACCCTTGCCTGGCTCTCAAAGACCATTGGAATTCAGCACAAACCAAAATGCCCTTCAACCCAGCATGGCTCTGAAACTGCAAACAAATGCTGCTGCTCAAAGGGAAAACGAGCCAGGCTTGGAAGCTGTTGCTGGATCTTTTCTCCATCTGCCAACACATCAATAGATCCAAGCATCTTTAAGCTCAGTCCCTTGTCTGGCTCGAAAAAAACATCTGAATTCAGTACGAACCAAAATGCCCATCAGCATAGTACGGCTCTGAAAGTGCAAGCAAATACTGCTTGCTCAAAGGCAAAAGGAGCCAGGCTTGAAAGGTCTTGCTGGATCTTTTCTCCATCTGCCAACACATTCATAGACCCAGACATCTCCAAGCTCAGTCCTTGCCTGGCTCTCAAGGAGCCTTTGAATTGAGCACGAACGAAGATGTGTATTAACACAGAATGGCTCTGAAATTGTGAACAAATGCTACTTGCTCAAAACCAAAAGGAGCCAGGCTTAAAAGCTGTTGCTGGATTCTTTGTCTATCTGCCAACACATTCATAGACGCAGGCATTTTTGAGCTCAGTCTCTTGCCTGGCTTGCAAGGACCATTTGAATTCAGCATGAACCAAAATGCCCATCAACCCAGCACGGCTCTAAAACTGCTAAGAAATACTGCTTGCTCAAAGGCAAAAGAAGACAGGCTTGAAAGTGGTTGCTGGATCTTTTCTCCATCTGCCAACACATTCATAGACCTTTCCATCTTTAACCTCCGTCTCGTGCCTGGCTAGGAAGAAGCAGTTCAATTCAGCACAAACCAAAATGCCTATCAACGCAGCACTGCTCTGAAACCACAAGCAAATGCTGCTTGCTGAAGTGCAAAAGGAGCCCGGCATGAAAGCTGTTTCTAGATCTTTTCTCCATCTGCCAAAACATTCATAGACCCACGCATCTTTAAGCTCAGTCCCTTGCCTGGCTTTCAAAAAGCCTCTGAATCAAGCATGAACCAAAATACCAACCAACCCAGCACCGCTCTGAAATAGAAAAAAAAATGCTGCTAGCTCAAAGGAAAAGGAGCCAGGCTTGAAAACTGTTGCTGGATCTTTTCTCCATCTGTCAACACATTCATAGCCTCATCCATCTTCAAGCTCAGGCCCCTGCCTGGCTTGAAAGGACTATTTGAATCCAGAAGGAACCAAAATGCCCATCATCCCAGCATGGCTCTGAAAGTGCAAAGAAATGCTGCTTGCTCAAAGGCAAAAGGAGCCAGGCTTGAAAGATGTTGCTGGATCTTTTCTCCATCTGCCAACACATCGAAAAACCCATACATCTTTAAGCTCAGTACCTTGCCTGCCTAGCACGCAGGATTTGAATTTAGCATGATCCAAAATGCCCATAAACCTAGAATGGTTCTAAAACTGCATGCAAAAGATTCTTGCTCAAAGGCAAAAGAAGCCAGACTTGAAAGCTGTTGCTGGATCTTTTCTCCATCTGACAACACATTCATAGACCCATCCATCTTTAAGCTCAGTTCTTCGCTTTATTCGCAAATAACATTTGAATTCAGCACAAACCAAAATGCCCATCAAGCCAGCATGGCTTTGGAACTCCAAACAATTACTGCAGAGCAAAAAAAAAAAGGAGCCAGGCTTGAAAGTTCTTGCTAGACCTTTTCTCCATCTGACAACACATTCATAAACCCATCCATTTTTAAGCTCAGTCCCTTGCGTCCCTCGCATTTACCATTTCAACTCAGCATGAACAAAAAAGCCCAGCAAGCCAGCACAGATTTGGAACTTCAAACAATTGTTGCTTGCCCAAAACCAAGAAGAACCAGGTTTGAAAGCTCTTGCTGGATCTTTTCTGCGTCTGCCAACACATACATGGACCCATCCAGCTTTAAGCTCATTCCCTTGCTTGGCTAGCAAGCAGCAGCTGAGTTCAGCACGATCCAAAGTGGCCATCAAAACAGCACGAATCTGAAACTGCAAACAAATGCTGCTTGCTCAAAGCAAAAGGAGCCAGGCTTGAAAGTGGTTGCTGGATCTTTTCTCCATCTGACAACACATTCATACACACATCCATCTTTAAGCTCAGTCCTTTGCCTGTCTCGCAATTACCATTTCAACTCAGCATGAATGAAAATGCCCATCCACACTGTACGCCTCTGAAACTCCAAAAAAATGCTGCTTCCTCAAAGGCAAATGGAGACAGGCTTGAAAGCTTTTTCTGGATCTTTTTTCCCATCTGACAACACATTCATAGACACAGACATCTTTAAGCTCAGTTTTTTGCTTTGCTCGCAAGGACCATTTGAATTCAGCACCAGCCAAAATGCCCATCAATCCAGCATGGCTTCACCAAGGGCAAATCATGCCTGACCAATCTGGTGGCCTTTTATGATAGGGTCACAACACTGGTGGACAAGGCCAAAGCAACTGATGTCATCTACCTGGACTTGTGCAAGGCATTTGACACTGTAACACATGGCATTCTTATCTCCAAATTGGAAGCATATGGGTTTGATGGATGGACCACTCGGTGGATAACGAACTGGCTGGATGATTGCACTCAAAGAATTGTGGTCAACAGCTCAAAGTGGAAACCGGTAACGAGTGGTGACCCTCAAGGTTCGGTCTTGGGTCTGGTGCTCTTTAACATCTTTGTCAGTGACATGGACAGAGGGATTGTGTGCACCCTCAGCAAGTTTGCTGATGACACCAAGCTGAGTGGTGCGGTTGACACGCTGGAGGGACAGGATGCCATCCAGAGGGATCCTGACAGGCTTGAGAGGTGGGCCTGTGCCAACCTCATGAAGTTCAACAAGGCCAAATGCAAGGTTCTGCATCTGGGTTGGGGCAACCCGAAGCACAAGTACAGGCTGGGCAATGAGTGGCTTGAGGCCAGCTCCGAAGAGAAGGACTTGGGAGTGGTGGACGAAAAGTTCAACATGAGCCGGCAATGTGCACTTGCAGCCCAGAAGGCCAACTGTATCCGGGTCTGCATCAAAAGAAGCGTGGCCAGCAGGTCGAGGGAGGTGATTCTCCCCTTCTACTCCTCTCTCGTAAGGCCCCACCTGGAGTACGGCATCCAGTTCTGGAGCCCCCAACACAAGAGAGACATCGACCAGTTGGAACAAGACTAGAGAAGGGCCACGAGGATGATCTGAGGGCTGGAGCACCTCTCCTATGAGGACAGGCTGAGAGAGTTGGGGCTGTTCAGCCTTGAGAAGAGACGGCTCCAGGGAGATCTAATAGCAGCCTTCCAATACCTGAAGGGGGCCTACAGGAAAGCTGGGGAAGGACTTTTCACAAGGGCAGTTAATGACAGGACAAGGGGGGAATGGCTTTAAGCTAACAGAGGATAGGTTTAGATTGGACATTAGAAAGAAATTCTTCACTGTAAGGGTGGTCAAGCACCGGAACAGGTTGCCCAGGGAAGTTATGGATGCCCGCTCCCTGGAAGTGTTCAAGGCCAGGTTGGATGAGGCTTTGAGCAACCTGGTCTAGTGGAAGGTGTCCCTGCTCATAAAAGAAGGGTTGGAGCTAGATGATCTTTAAGGTCCCTTCCAGCCCAAAACTTTCTATGAATCTATGATTCTATGAAAATGCCTATCAAGCCAGCATGGCTTTTGAACTCCAAACAATAGCTGCATGGCACAAAAAAAAAAAAGGAGCCAGGATTGAAAGCTCTTGCTGGATCTTTTCTCCATCTGACAGCACATTCATAGACATATCCATCTTTAAGCTCAGTCCTTTGCTTTGCTAGCAAGGACCATTTGAATTCATCATGAGCCAAAATGCTCATCAAGCCAGTAGAGATTTGGAACTTCAAACAATTGCTGCTTGCCCAAAGGCAAAAGGAGCCAGGTTTGAAAGCTGTTGCTGGATCTTTTTTCTCCATCTGACAACACAGTCATAGACCCATCCATCTTTAAGCTCAGTCCCTTGCCTCCCTCGCAATTACCATTTCAACTCAGCAAGAATGAAAATGCCCATCCAGACAGTACAGCTTTTGAACTACAAACACCTGCGGCATAGGAAAAAAAAAAGAAGCCACGCTTGAAAGCTCTTGCTGGATCTTTTCTCCATCTGACATCACATTCATAGACACATCCATCTTTAAGCTCAGTCCTTTGCTTTTCTAGCAAGGACCATTTGAATTCAGTACGAGCCAAGATGCTCGTCAAGCCAGCACGGATTTAGATCTTCAAACGATTGATACTTGCCAAAAAGCAAAAGGAGACAGCTTTGAAAGCCGTTGCTGGATCTTCTCTGCGTCTGCCAACGCATACATAGACCCATCCATCTTTAAGCTCATTCTCTTGCTTGGCTAGCAAGCAGCAGCTGAGTTCAGCAAGATCCAAAGTGCCCATGAACACAGCACAAATCTGAAACTGAAAACAAATGCTGCTTGCTCAAAAACAAAAGGAGCCAGGCTTGAATGTGATTGATGGATCTTTTCTCCATCTGAGAACACATTCATAGACACATCCATCCTTAAGCTCAGTCTCTTGCCTCCCTCGCAATTACAATTTCAACTCAGAATGAATGAAAATGCCCATCTAGACGGTACGGCTTTGGAACTCCAAACATCTGCTGCTTAGGAAAAAAAAAAGGAGACAGGCATGAAAGCTCTTGCTGGGTCTTTTCTCCATCTGACAACACATTTATACACCCATCCATCTTTAATTTCTGTCCTTTGCCTTGCTTGCAAGGACTGTTTGAATTCAGCACAAATGAAAATGCCCATCTAGAGGGTACGGCTCTGAATCTGTAAACAAATGCTGCTTCCTCAAAGGCAAAAGGAGCCAGGCTTGAAAGCTCTTGCTGGATCTTTTCTCCATCTGAGAACACATTCATAGACCCATCCATCTTTAAGCTCCGTCCCTTTCCGAGCTCGCAAGGACCATTTCAACTCAACACAAATGAAAATGCCCATCAAGCCAGCCCGGATTTGGAACTTCAAACAATTGCTGCTTGCCTAAAAAGAAAAGGAGCCAAGTTTGAAAGCTGTTGCTGGATCTTTTCTGTGTCTGACAACACATTCATAGACACATCTATCTTTAAGGTCAGTCCTCTGCTTTGCTTGCAAGGACCATTTGGATTCAGCACAAACCAAAATGCCCAACCAGACAGCACGGCTTTTGAAGTCCAAACAATTGCTGCATAGCAAAAAAAAAAACAAGCCAGGCTTGAAAGCTCTTGCTGGATCTTTTCTCCATCTGACAACACATTCATAGACACATCCATCTTTAAGCTCAGTCCTTTGATTTGCTAGCAAGGACCGTTTGAATTCAGCACGAGCCAAAATACTCATCAAGTGAGCACGGATTTGGATCTTCAAAAAATTCCTGCTTGCCTAAAAGCAAAAGGAGCCAGATTTGAAAGCTGTTGCTGGATCTTTTTTCCAACTGCCAACATATTCATAGACCCATCCATCTTTAAGCTTATACCCTTGCTTGGCTAGCAAGCAGCATCTGAATGAAGCACAATTCAAAGTGCCCATCAACACAGCATGAATCTAAAACTGCAAACAAAGGCTGCTTGCTAAAAGGTAAAAGGAGCCAGGCTTGAAAGCTCTTGCTGGATCTTTTCTCCATCTGACATCACATTCATAGACACATCCATGTCTAAGCTCAGTCCTTTGCTTTACTCACAAGGACCATTTGAATTCAGCACGCACCAAAATGCCCATCAAGCCAGCACGGATTTGGAACTTCAAACAATTGCTGTTTGCCGAAAAACAAAAAGAGCCAGGTTTGAAAGCTCTTGCCGGATCTTTTCTGCATCTGCCAACACATTCATAGACACATCCATCTTTAAGCTCTGTCCTTTGCTTTGCTCGCAAGGACCATTTGAATTTAGCACGAGCCAAAATGGTCGTCAAGCCAGCAAGGATTTGGATCTTCAAAGAACTGATGCTTGCCCAAAGGCAAAAGAGCCAAGTTTGAAAGCTGTTGCTGGACATTTTTTCCATCTTCCAACACATTCATTGACCCATCCATCTTTAAGCTCAGTCCCTTTCCAGGCTCGCGAGGACCATTTCAACTCAGCACGAATGAAAATGCCCATCCAGATTCTACGGCTCTGAAACTGTAAACAAATACTGCATAGCAAAAAAAAAAAAAAAAAAGAGGAGCCAGGCCTTAAAGTTCTTGCTGGATCTTTTCACCATCTGACAACACGTTCACAGACACATCCATCTTTAAACTCAGTCCTTTGCTTTTCTAGCAAGGACCATTTGAATTCAGCACGATCCAAAATGCTCGTCAAGCCAGCACAGATTTGGTTCTTCAAACAATTGTTGCTTGCCAAAGACAAAAGAAGCCAAGTTTCAAAGCTGTTGCTGGATCTTTTTTGCATCTGCCAACACATTCATAGACATATCTGTTGTCAAGAAAAAATTGTTGTCAGGAAAAGTGAGAGACAAACGTGCATTCTCATAGAGATAAAACGAATGCTCCGTGTTTATTTGGTACAGGTTCCTTTTATACACTTTTCCACACAACATGTGATGCATGCCAGCAACTAACTGGTTAAGACCACCCACGTGACACAGTCAGTGAGGTTCACACACAGCATAAAAGTCTAGGTCCTTAGTAATTAAGTCACCCAGCTCCTTAGTGACTAAAAGTCACCCATGCCTCAGTTTCTCACAGCATGTTTCTCTACATTTCCCCCTTTTTCTTTTATACAAGGACAGTGGCCTGTGTTCCAGAAACTGTCTTTGTAACCAAATTTTACAAACAGCTGATCAAGCACTAATCACACGTTGATCTCTCAGTCCCACGGGTTCGCTCCCATCTTGGTTCAGGTTCACTTCCTCGTCGCAATTTTCAGCTGACATCCATCTTTTCCTGTAGCAATGACACCCTGTACCCTTTTCATTACACATCTATAAGCAATTTTACTATAATTAAAACTAAAAATTTTAATGCCTAAAAGAGCATACACTCTCTTTAAGTAAAGTTGAAAGCTAAAGCGACAGGTTGCCAAAAGAAATGTATTTCTGCTGTTAAGAGACACTAACATGGAAATGGCTACCATTTCCCATCCAGTCTCCTAAACAATCTGAGATGGCCAGATCTCCGACCCATCATGAAAACAAATCAGCCCAAAGTCCACACCAAACCAGCTTGACTCCACTCTATACCCAAATCAATACCAGTCCGACCTAGAGAAGCACTCAATATTCTGATTTTTCAAAGCTGATCCTAACATATCAGCATCTACACCAGATGTGTACGGTGCTCTACGTGGTGCTCTGCCAACAGTTTCCTACACTTTTTCCCGTTTTTATTATTCTGAACTAAAAAGACACCTATGCGTTACAATGCAAATCAAGATTATAATACCGAGCCATCTAAGGCCTTCTTTTACTTCTGACCAATTTACTTATCTTGTTTCTCTATTCTGGTGTTTTAAAAGTCAGGAATTAACCGCTAAGGCCAAAACTGCCTGCATCTTGGGCTCTTAAGGAGCCAACAATTTCTATTTTTTGTTTTTATACCACAAAGGCGTTGTCCACCATCTTCTGCAGGGCCCTTGCAGACACGATAGCAAACAAGGCACTAATAAAAGGATTGCCAAATTACAAATAGCATCTTAAATCCTGACTTTAACAGTGAAGGAATTTATTCATGTAAAAATTACTCGCTTAACTAATTATCACTATTTACCCTCAACTGTTTGACATTTTCCCTTAACCTTCCAATGGCCATATGAATTGAGTCTGAGTGGTCTGAAAGAATTATACAGCACATGCCTTCAGATTCCTCGCAAACATGTCGCTTGAGCTAACAAATAGAATTCAACTGCTACTCTGTTTTGCAGTGTTGCATGTCTAATGTTATCAGTCTACTTCCTTACATTAACAAAAGTTATCTATATGTTTTATCTAGGTACTACAACTTAAGGTCTTAAAACAAATGCTAATCAACAAAATCTTAATGCAGTAATAACTATAAACTTAAGACTCTTTTCTCCTTTTTTTTTTTTTTTTTTTTTTTGCAAGGACTAATTTATCAGATGTGTGACTGCTATGTAGTGTTAATCATGTTGAAATCTTCTCTTTTCCTCTTGTATTACTAAAACTATTACAATTATTACCATTATCTCTGTCTCAATATATATAGCAATATAAAATACTACCCAAAACACTTTCACATTTGAAACAATTTCTCCACGTCAACCAAAAATGTATCTGCAGAAATAAGGAAAAATCCAAATTAATGTTGATTGCAAGTTAGAGCAGTTCAAGGATCTCCAATTTGTCAGTATCCATCTTAGCCGGTGTTATCCAAATACAGTATAAGCCATTTAGTGTGTATAACAATGAGAAAAAAACATTCAAATATCAAAGCTATGACAAACACACAAAAACAAGGAAGGAAAATTTGCTCTGTACTCAGCAACTGAAATAGAATCAACTCTGAATTTCCTTGCTGTTGTGGTTTTACATCAGAACATTCAAGTTATAACAACCTAATGTCTCTTTAGGAATTCATAATGAAATTGTAAAAATGCTACTAAAAATCCCTATCTTAGATGCAATCTTCTGCTTTAGGAGCTACTATGTCACTGTACAATATAAGTGGCTTACTAATCGCTGAATTGTTGGTGTAGCAGAATGTATTTATCATTGTGGATGTATTTTGAAAATTGGTATTTTAAAACCTTCCTTTATTCCATGACAAGCCACAAATTCATATATTTTGAGCACTAATATCCCTACCTAAAATACTAAATGTACATTATGAGTAACCTACCATGGGTGTCCTCGGGCCCTGACTTTAATATCAACTGCCCAATTGCATTGGCCCGAGTGGTAATTGTGGCCCTAAAGGTAGAGCTATGAAATACTCACTCTATTAATCACATAGGGGTGCTGTCAAGTAACTGAACAATCAAGAGAACATCTTCTTTCTCTCAGTTATAGATAACTAAAGAAAAGGGACAATTTTCCAATCTATGATTCATGGCTGAGTGTCTAAAAAAGTATTTATTTTTTTTTTTGTAATGTCATCCAGTGCTTTCGTAGCCTCCACAGTAAATGATCTAGGGTCAAAAAGGGAACTACTATTCCGTAGAAGGTCAGTCAAAGGGGAATGATCTGTGTTAGTAATTCCACAGAAAGTTCAAAGCCACTGCAGATCACCTATCAATTTTTGAACATCATTAACAGTCTTAATTTCTGGTTGCAAAATAATTTTCTGAGGTATGAGTCTAATTTCTGTAATTTGCATGCCCAAGTAATCCCAAGGAGAATGTTTTGAACCTTTTCAGGTGCAATGACTAGACCAAAATTTTGCAAACATGTTACAAGTTTTTTTCTGTTTTCGCTCAGGAAGGGGTGTAGGACTAGCTACCAATAAGTCATCCATATAATGGTATGTAAGCAGGTCAGGCTTTTCCCTTCGCCACGGTCTTAAGGCTAAATCCACAAGCCACTGACAAATGGTAGGAAAGTTCTTTGTACCCTGTGGCAGTACAACCCATTAATAACGCTGTGATGGGGCAGCCCTATTGATGGAGGGCACAGAAAACACAAACTTGTCACCATCATCCTCGTGCAAAGGAATTGTGAAAAAACAATCTCTAAGATCTAGTATTAAGGTTCCCATGTCCTCCAAGCGATTGTTTACAGCTCTCAAATCATGTAATAGTCTTCATTTTCCAGATTTTTTCCTGAATGGTAAAAATAGGAGTGTTCTATGGGCTAACAGAGGATTCAATTTGTCCCAATTCCTATTGTTCCTGTACAAGTTCCTCAACATGTTGCAGCTTTTCTTTTGATAGAGGCCATTGATCAACCCAAACAGGGTTTTCTGTTTTCCATTTAAGTGTCAGGCAAGCGCTGCCGTCAGTGGCCTCAATCAAAAATCAGTAGATAACTTCAGTACTAAATGTATATTTATAATGGCCAATTTAAAATCTCTGCATCTGCTGCTTCAGTTTTCAAAATAAAACTTGGTTCAGAGTTTTCATTCTTTACATTACCCTAAAACAGAACTATTTCTGAAGCATAAAAAATTTCATAACAATAACAATAGTAATAATGATAGTAACACGGGGTTGGTCCTGCTTTGCTAATTGATTTCTGATTTGAAATATAATCCATGTCACAAAACAAAGAAACAAACTAAAAATCTCTCCTCAGGAGAAGTCCCTGCTAGTTGAGATTGTTTCTCCAAACCAAATGTCATGCTTACAGTATCCTTATAGTCATATTATACACCCTTGAAAATAAAAGCTCACATTGGAAATGATGACAGGGCCTTAGTTATAAAGGTGATAACTGGTAACACTATTTTTCATCAGAAAAGAAAATTAAAAGTTAAAATTCTCATAAAAGTTCTTAGCTTATACTGAAAATTTGATTCATGCTCATTTTGTTAATTTAAAAATACTCTTTGGAAACTATGTAAACTCCTGCAGAAAAACTTAGTGATACCTCCATCTTTTCCTGTTAAAATAAGGATAATTCATATTTACATCTACCTTATGCTATGTTCTATTACTAATATACACTTCATTACTTGCTTATGTTACTATCTAATACATATCTTTACATCTTTATATTCTTCTACATACAGTGTTCAGGGCTTTCTCCTCTTTTTTTTTGTTCTTCTTCCTTTTGCCTTTTTTTTCTTTTTTATTCTTTTTTTTCCTTTTTTTTCTTTTTTTTTCTTTTTTTTTTCTTCTTTTTTTTTTTACCAAACAGAAGTTAACAACAAGTACACTCGGAATGCCGCCTGAAGAAAATCCCACGGTGTTCCAGAATCTATAACGATAAAAACATAGCTTCTATCCAAAGTTAGTAGGTCTGTGTGACTCCCTCACACAATAGTGATAATTTCATATTCATCAGTTCCTATTTCAAGTTAGTTTACACATTAAACAATCACAAAGGAAAATTACCTTTACAACATTCATTCATTTCACACAGACGGAAGGTACCTTCACTTTACCCACACACTCATTCCATAAAAGAATACAAATCATAAAGCATTGTATAACTTAAACCATAATTTTAGAAGGTTTGAAATGCAAGTTAATATCACTTTAAAAAACCGCAGCCCGCCGCCTGGCCCCAAGAAGCTGCAGAGAAAGAGGCAGGGAGGGGGGGTGAAAGCCCCCTCACAAGGAATGCAGCCGTCACGGGTCTGGTATGCTCTTATCTGGTGTTGGAATGTTCTTATCAAAGTCATCATAGAAACCACCGTTTGCCGTCTCTGGCTTGCTGCTAAAAATAGTCCAAACAGGTTAATCATCAAGAAATCAATTCCTCATTGCTTTTTCTATCTTCTTTTACGGTCCCTCGAGGGGGGGGACTGGGGAGCTTCCCCAGGAGGGGAAAAGGGGGGTGGGTGGTGCGAGGTGCAGAAGGTGCATCCTCGGGGGGGCAAGTAGGTGGTGCCAGGCAGGGAAAGTGCCTCCCCCCCGGGCCCGTCAGCTCACAACTCAGCACCGCCTCCCAACATTGTCATCCAAGGGTGGGGGGAGGGGGGAGCCATCTTGCCCAGCTGTTGCACACTTCTTTTTCGGGGGCGCCATCTTGGTCGGAGGGAGGGGGATCTTGCCCACACTACGCAGTTCATTTTCCAAAACTTCTCCGCGTATTCTCATCAAAATACTTCTCAGGAGTCTGAAAAAAAATGCTATATCTCGCTTTTCTAAAAAGCATGTAAGTAAATGAGAGAGAGGGGCTATCTCTTACCTCTAAGTCTCACGCATACTTCGCATTCCTTAGCGCGGTGAATTTACAGTTCAGTCTCTTTCGCGAACTGGAGAAGATATTTACGACCGCTAGTCCTTTCTGCTTTCTTTCCAAGGTGCCCCGAGCCTGCGGTCAGTCTTTTTTACTAGCTTAAGAAGATTTTTTTTTTTACACCGCTATTCTGGGACTCCGCTCCACTCTCCAAGGAGCCGCGAGCTCCCTGACTGTCTCATTTTTATCTGTTGCCATTTCTCCCATTCGAACAAGAGGGGAGGGGGAAGAATCCTTGCTTCTCGCCCAGGATCCCAGCTTATGAAAAAGCTTCCCAGAGATGCCTCGCTTCTCTTAGAGAAGATTAATGAGGGCTCCACGCAGTAAATCCTGCCATTATACATGCATGCCTCCATTATACATGCCTGCTGCCATTATACACGCCGGGCAGCAAAATATCTGCACTCGGCCAACGGGTCAGTCTCACCTAAATGGTTCCTCCGGCCAACGCTTAATACGTCTCTCCCGGAGGGGGTCCTGCCAGCCAACGCTTCATACGTCTCTCCCAGCAGGTACGGGTCCCGGGTCCTGCCAGTCAACGCTTCAGCCGTCTCTTCTGGCCATTCACAGTGTTCGGGAGCCAATTGTTGTCAAGAAAAAATTGTTGTCAGGAAAAGTGAGAGACAAACGTGCATTCTCATAGAGATAAAACGAATGCTCCGTGTTTATTTGGTACAGGTTCCTTTTATACACTTTTCCACACAACATGTGATGCATGCCAGCAACTAACTGGTTAAGACTCCACCCACGTGACACAGTCAGTGAGGTTCACACACAGCATAAAAGTCTAGCTCCTTAGTAATTAAAAGTCACCCAGCTCCTTAGTGACTAAAAGTCACCCATGCCTCAGTTTCTCACAGCATGTTTCTCTACACATATCCATCTTTCATGTCAGTCCCTTCCCTGTCTCAAAAGGACCATTTCAGCTCTGCAAGAATGAAAATGCCCATCCAGACAGTACGGCTCTGAACCTCCAAACAATTGCTGCATAGCAAAAAAAAAGGAGCCAGGCTTGAAAGCTCTTGCTGGATCTTTTCTCCATCTGCCAACACATTCATTGACACATCAATCTTTAAGCTCATTTATCTGCTTTTCTAACAAGACCATTTGAATTCAGCACAAACTAAAATCCTCGTCAAGTCAGCACGGATTTGGTTCTTCAAAGAATTGATGTTTGCCCAAAAGCCAAAGGAGCCAGGTTTGAAAGCTTTTGCTAGAGCTTTTTTCCGTCTGCCAGCACATTCATAGACACATCCATCTTTAATCTCAATCCCTTCCCTGGCTCTCAAGGACCATTTAAACTCCGCACGAATGAAAATGCCCATCCAGACAGTACGGCTTTGAGACTGTAAAGAAATGCTGCTTCCTGAAAGGTAAAAGGAGCCAGGCTTGAAAGCTCTTGCTGGATCTTTTCTCCATCTGACAACGCATTTATAGACACATAAATCTATAAGCTAAATCCCGTTCCTCCCTCGCAATTACCATTTGCACTTAGCAAGACTGAAAATGCCCATCCAGACAGTACGGCTCTAAAACTCCAGTCTCTTGATGAATAGCAAAAAAACCCAAGGAGCCAGGCTTGAAAGCTCTTTCTGGATCTCTTCTCCATCTGCCAACACATTCATAGAAGTATCCGTCTTTAATCTCAGTCCCTTGCCTGGCTCGCAAGGGCCATTTCAGCTCTGCACGAATGAAAATGCCCATCCAGACAGTACAGCTCTGAAACTCCAAACACTTGATGCATAGCAAAAAAAAAAAAGGAGCCAGGCTTGAAAGCTCTTGCTGGATCTTTTCTCAATTTTACCAGCACATTCATTGACATATCCATCTTAATCTCAGTCCCTTTCCAGCCTCTCATGGAGCATTTCAACTCAACACGATTGAAAATGCCCATCCAGACAATACGGCTCTTTAACAGTAAACAAATGCTGCTTCCTGAAAGGTAAACGGAGCCAGGCTTGAAAGCTCTTGCTGGATCTTTTCTCCATCTGAAAAAACATTTATAGACCCATCCATCTTTAAGCTCAGTCCCTTTCCTGTCTGGCAAGGACCATTTCAATTCAGCAAGAATGAAAATGCCCATCCAGACAGTACAGCTCTAAAATTCAAAACACTTGAGGCATACCAAAAAAAAAGAAAGGAGCCATGTTTGAAAGCTGTTGCTGGATCTTTTTTCCATCTCCCAACACATTCATAGAAACATGCAATCTTTAAGCTCAGTCCCTTACCTGGCTCGCAAGGTCCATTTCACCTCTGCACAAATGAAAATGCCCATCCGGACAGTACGGCTCTGAAACTCCAAACAATTGCTGCACAGCAAAAAAAAAAAAAAAAGGAGTCAGGTTTGAAAGCTGTTCCTGGATCTTTTCTCCATTTGACAACACATTCACAGACCCATCCATCTATAAGCTCTGTCCCATTCTGGGCCCGAAAGGAGCATTTCAACTCTGCACAAATGAAAATGCCCATCCACACTATATGGCTCTGAACGTCTAAAGAAGTACTGCATAGCAAAAAAATAAAAGGAGCCAGCTTGAAAGCTCTTGCTAGATCTTTTCTCCATCTGACAGCTTATTCATAGACCCATCAGTCTTTAAGCTCTGTCCTTTGCTTTGCTGGCTCCTTTTTTTTTATTTTGCTATGCAGCAATTGTTTGGAGTTTCAGAGCCATACAGTGTGGATGGACATTTTCAGTCATGCAGAGTTGGAATGGTTCTTGCGAGCCATGCAGGGGACTGAAATTAAAGATGGATGTGTCTTTTAATGTGTTGGCAGATGGAAAAAAGATCTAGCAACAGCTTTCAAACCTGACTCCTTTCGCTTTTGTGCAAGCAGCAATTGTTTGAAGATCTAAATCCGTGCTGGCTTCACGAGCATTTTGGCTCGTGTTGAATTCAAATGTTTTTTGCGAGAAAAGCAGAGGACAGAGCTTAAAGATGGATGTGTCTATAAATGTGTTGTCAGATGGAGAAAAGATCCAGCAGGAGATTTCAAGCCTGGCTTCTTTTGCCTTTGATAAAGCAGCTTTTGTTTTCATTTTCAGAACGGTACTGTCTGGATGGACATTTTCATTCGTGCTGAGTTGAAATGGTCCTTGCGAGCCTGGAAGGATACAGAGCTTAAGATGGATTGGTCTGTGAATGTGTTGTCAGATGGACAAAAGATCCAGCAACGGCTTTCAAACCTGGCTCCTTTTGCTTTTGGGCAAGCTTCAATTGTTTGAAGAGCCAAATCCATGCTGGCTTTACGAGCATTTTAGCTCGTGCTGAATTCAAATGGTTTTTGCTAGAAAAGCAAAGTACTGAGTTTAAAGATGGATGTGTCTATGAATGTGATGTCAGATGGAGAAAAGATCCAGCAAGACTTTTCAGGCCTGGCTCCTTTTTTTTACCTATGCAGCAGCTGTTTGGAGTTCCAAAGCCGTACTGTCTGGATGGGCGTTTCATTTGTGCTGACTTGAAATGGTCCTTACGAGCCTGGAAAGGGACTGAGCTTAAAGATGGATGAGTCTATCATTGTGTTCTCAGATGGGGAAAAGGTTCAGCAAGAACCAGCAAGAGCTTTCAAGCCGGGGTCCTTTTCTTTTTTTTGCTGTGCAGCAATAGTTTGGAGTTCTAGACCCGTACTATCTGGATGGGCATTTTCATTCATGCAGAGTTGAAAATGTCCTTGCGAGCCAGGGAGGGGACGTGTGTATGAATGTGTTGTCAGATGGAAAAAAGATCCAGCAACAGCTTTCAAACCTGGCTCCTTTTGCTTTTGGGCAAGCATCAATTTTTTGACCATCCAAATCCGTGCTGGCTTGACGAGCATTTTAGCTTGTGCTAAATTCAAATGGGTTTTGATAGAAAAGCAAAGGACTGAGCTTAAAGATGAATGTGTCTGTTAATGTGTACTTAGACGGAAAAAAGACCCAGCAAGAGCTTTTAAGCCTGACCCATTTTTTAGCCTGTGCAGCATTTGTTTGAAATTACAAAGCCGTACTGTCTGGTTGGGCATTTTCATGCATGAAGAATTGAAATGGTCCTTGCGAGCCAGGATAGGGACTGAGATTAAAGATATACGGGTCTACGAATGTGTTGGCAGATTGAGAAAAGATGCAGCAACAGCTTCCAAGCCTGGTTCCTCTAGCCTTTCAGCAAACAGCATTTGTTTGCAGCTTCATAGCTATGCTGTTTTCCTGGGCATATTGGTAAGTATTGAATTCAGATGGTCCTTGAGAGCCAGGCAAAAGACTGAGCTTACAGACGTAATAATCTGTGATTGTGTTGGCAGATGGAGAAAAGATGCAGCAAGAGCTTCCATGACTGGCTCCTTTTGCCTTCCAGCGAGCAGCATTTGTTTGCAGTTCCAGAGAAGTGGAGTTTTGATGGGCATTGGGGTTTGCAGTTTCAGAGCCCTCCCGGGCTCTCTCGGCATCTTGTTGTTTGGTGAATACAAATGCTCCTGGCGAGCCAGGAAAAGGACTGAGGCCCAAGTTGAATGGGGCTATAAATGCGTGGGCAGAGGGAGAAAAGATCCAGCACCAGCTTTCAAGCCTGGCTCCTTTTGCGTTTGAACAAGCACCATTTGTTTTCACTTACAGAGCCGTGCTGTGTTGATGGGGATTTTGGTTCCTGCTGAAATCCAATGATCTTTGCGAGCCAGGCAAGGGAGTGAGCTTAAAGGCGCCTGGATCTATGGATGCGTTGGCAGATGGAGGAAAGATCCAGCAACAGCTTTCAAGCCTGGCTCCTTTTGTCTTTGTGCAACCAGCATTTGTTTGCAGTTTTAGAGCCGTGCTATTTCCATGGGCATTTCGGTTCATCCAGAATTCCAGTGGTTCTTGTAAGCTAGGTAACAGACTCAGCGTAAAGGTGGATGGGTATATGAATGTGTTGGTAGGTGGAGAAAAGATGCAGCAACAGCTTCCAAGCCTTGCTCCTTTTGCCTTTGAGGAAGCAGCATTTATTTGCAGCTTCATAGCTATGCTATTTTCCTGGGCATTTTGGTTAGTGCTGAATTCAGATTGTTTCTTCGAGCCAGGCAAAAGACTGAGCTTACAGACGTAATAATCTGTGATTGTGTTGGCAGATGGAGAAAAGATGCAGCAAGAGCTTCCATGACTGGCTCCTTTTGCCTTCCAGCGAGCAGCATTTGTTTGCAGTTCCAGAGAAGTGGAGTTTTGATGGGCATTGGGGTTTGCAGTTTCAGAGCCCTCCCGGGCTCTCTCGGCATCTTGTTGTTTGGTGAATACAAATGCTCCTGGCGAGCCAGGAAAAGGACTGAGGCCCAAGTTGAACGGGGCTATAAATGCGTGGGCAGAGGGAGAAAAGATCCAGCACCAGCTTTCAAGCCTGGCTCCTTTTGCGTTTGAACAAGCACCATTTGTTTTCACTTACAGAGCCGTGCTGTGTTGATGGGGATTTTGGTTCCTGCTGAAATCCAATGATCTTTGCGAGCCAGGCAAGGGAGTGAGCTTAAAGGCGCCTGGATCTATGGATGCGTTGGCAGATGGAGGAAAGATCCAGCAACAGCTTTCAAGCCTGGCTCCTTTTGTCTTTGTGCAACCAGCATTTGTTTGCCGTTTTAGAGCCGTGCTATTTCCATGGGCATTTCGGTTCATCCAGAATTCCAGTGGTCCTTGTAAGCTAGGTAACAGACTCAGCGTAAAGATGGATGGCTATATGAATGTGTTGGTAGGTGGAGAATAGATGCAGCAACAGCTTCCAAGCCTTGCTCCTTTTGCCTTTGAGGAAGCAGCATTTATTTGCAGCTTCATAGCTATGCTGTTTTCCTGGGCATTTTGGTTAGTGCTGAATTCAGATTGTTTCTTCGAGCCAGGCAAAAGACTGAGCTTACAGACGTAATAATCTGTGATTGTGTTGGCAGATGGAGAAAAGATGCAGCAAGAGCTTCCATGACTGGCTCCTTTTGCCTTCCAGCGAGCAGCATTTGTTTGCAGTTCCAGAGAAGTGGAGTTTTGATGGGCATTGTGGTTTGCAGTTTCAGAGCCCTCCCGGGCTCTCTCGGCATCTTGTTGTTTGGTGAATACAAATGCTCCTGGCGAGCCAGGAAAAGGACTGAGGCCCAAGTTGAACGGGGCTATAAATGCGTGGGCAGAGGGAGAAAAGATCCAGCACCAGCTTTCAAGCCTGGCTCCTTTTGCGTTTGAACAAGCACCATTTGTTTTCACTTCCAGAGCCGTGCTGTGTTGATGGGGATTTTGGTTCCTGCTGAAATCCAATGATCTTTGCGAGCCAGGCGAGGGAGTGAGCTTAAAGGCGCCTGGATCTATGGATGCGTTGGCAGACGGAGGAAAGATCCAGCAACAGCTTTCAAGCCTGGCTCCTTTTGTCTTTGTGCAACCAGCATTTGTTTGCAGTTTTAGAGCCGTGCTATTTCCATGGGCATTTCGGTTCATCCAGAATTCCAGTGGTCCTTGTAAGCTAGGTAACAGACTCAGCGTAAAGATGGATGGGTATACGAATGTGTTGGTAGGTGGAGAAAAGATGCAGCAACAGCTTCCAAGCCTTGCTCCTTTTGCCTTTGAGGAAGCAGCATTTATTTGCAGCTTCATAGCTATGCTATTTTCCTGGGCATTTTGGTTAGTGCTGAATTCAGATTGTTTCTTCGAGCCAGGCAAAAGACTGAGCTTACAGACGTAATAATCTGTGATTGTGTTGGCAGATGGAGAAAAGATGCAGCAAGAGCTTCCATGACTGGCTCCTTTTGCCTTCCAGCGAGCAGCATTTGTTTGCAGTTCCAGAGAAGTGGAGTTTTGATGGGCATTGTGGTTTGCAGTTTCAGAGCCCTCCCGGGCTCTCTCGGCATCTTGTTGTTTGGTGAATACAAATGCTCCTGGCGAGCCAGGAAAAGGACTGAGGCCCAAGTTGAACGGGGCTATAAATGCGTGGGCAGAGGGAGAAAAGATCCAGCACCAGCTTTCAAGCCTGGCTCCTTTTGCGTTTGAACAAGCACCATTTGTTTTCACTTACAGAGCCGTGCTGTGTTGATGGGGATTTTGGTTCCTGCTGAAATCCAATGATCTTTGCGAGCCAGGCGAGGGAGTGAGCTTAAAGGCGCCTGGACCTATGGATGCGTTGGCAGATGGAGGAAAGATCCAGCAACAGCTTTCAAGCCTGGCTCCTTTTGTCTTTGTGCAACCAGCATTTGTTTGCCGTTTTAGAGCCGTGCTATTTCCATGGGCATTTCGGTTCATCCAGAATTCCAGTGGTCCTTGTAAGCTAGGTAACAGACTCAGCGTAAAGATGGATGGGTATATGAATGTGTTGGTAGGTGGAGAAAAGATGCAGCAACAGCTTCCAAGCCTTGCTCCTTTTGCCTTTGAGGAAGCAGCATTTATTTGCAGCTTCATAGCTATGCTGTTTTCCTGGGCATTTTGGTTAGTGCTGAATTCAGATTGTTCCTTCGAGCCAGGCAAAAGACTGAGCTTACAGACGTAATAATCTGTGATTGTGTTGGCAGATGGAGAAAAGATGCAGCAAGAGCTTCCATGACTGGCTCCTTTTGCCTTCCAGCGAGCAGCATTTGTTTGCAGTTCCAGAGAAGTGGAGTTTTGATGGGCATTGTGGTTTGCAGTTTCAGAGCCCTCCCGGGCTCTCTCGGCATCTTGTTGTTTGGTGAATACAAATGCTCCTGGCGAGCCAGGAAAAGGACTGAGGCCCAAGTTGAACGGGGCTATAAATGCGTGGGCAGAGGGAGAAAAGATCCAGCACCAGCTTTCAAGCCTGGCTCCTTTTGCGTTTGAACAAGCACCATTTGTTTTCACTTCCAGAGCCGTGCTGTGTTGATGGGGATTTTGGTTCCTGCTGAAATCCAATGATCTTTGCGAGCCAGGCAAGGGAGTGAGCTTAAAGGCGCCTGGATCTATGGATGCGTTGGCAGACGGAGGAAAGGTCCAGCAACAGCTTTCAAGCCTGGCTCCTTTTGTCTTTGTGCAACCAGCATTTGTTTGCAGTTTTAGAGCCGTGCTATTTCCATGGGCATTTCGGTTCATCCAGAATTCCAGTGGTCCTTGTAAGCTAGGTAACAGACTCAGCGTAAAGATGGATGGGTATATGAATGTGTTGGTAGGTGGAGAAAAGATGCAGCAACAGCTTCCAAGCCTTGCTCCTTTTTCCTTTGAGGAAGCAGCATTTATTTGCAGCTTCATAGCTATGCTGTTTTCCTGGGCATTTTGGTTAGTGCTGAATTCAGATTGTTTCTTCGAGCCAGGCAAAAGACTGAGCTTACAGACGTAATAATCTGTGATTGTGTTGGCAGATGGAGAAAAGATGCAGCAAGAGCTTCCATGACTGGCTCCTTTTGCCTTCCAGCGAGCAGCATTTGTTTGCAGTTCCAGAGAAGTGGAGTTTTGATGGGCATTGGGGTTTGCAGTTTCAGAGCCCTCCCGGGCTCTCTCGGCATCTTGTTGTTTGGTGAATACAAATGCTCCTGGCGAGCCAGGAAAAGGACTGAGGCCCAAGTTGAACGGGGCTATAAATGCGTGGGCAGAGGGAGAAAAGTTCCAGCACCAGCTTTCAAGCCTGGCTCCTTTTGCGTTTGAACAAGCACCATTTGTTTTCACTTCCAGAGCCGTGCTGTGTTGATGGGGATTTTGGTTCCTGCTGAAATCCAATGATCTTTGCGAGCCAGGCAAGGGAGTGAGCTTAAAGGCGCCTGGATCTATGGATGCGTTGGCAGATGGAGGAAAGATCCAGCAACAGCTTTCAAGCCTGGCTCCTTTTGTCTTTGTGCAACCAGCATTTGTTTGCAGTTTTAGAGCCGTGCTATTTCCATGGGCATTTCGGTTCATCCAGAATTCCAGTGGTCCTTGTAAGCTAGGTAACAGACTCAGCGTAAAGATGGATGGGTATACGAATGTGTTGGTAGGTGGAGAAAAGATGCAGCAACAGCTTCCAAGCCTTGCTCCTTTTGCCTTTGAGGAAGCAGCATTTATTTGCAGCTTCATAGCTATGCTGTTTTCCTGGGCATTTTGGTTAGTGCTGAATTCAGATTGTTTCTTCGAGCCAGGCAAAAGACTGAGCTTACAGACGTAATAATCTGTGATTGTGTTGGCAGATGGAGAAAAGATGCAGCAAGAGCTTCCATGACTGGCTCCTTTTGCCTTCCAGCGAGCAGCATTTGTTTGCAGTTCCAGAGAAGTGGAGTTTTGATGGGCATTGGGGTTTGCAGTTTCAGAGCCCTCCCGGGCTCTCTCGGCATCTTGTTGTTTGGTGAATACAAATGCTCCTGGCGAGCCAGGAAAAGGACTGAGGCCCAAGTTGAACGGGGCTATAAATGCGTGGGCAGAGGGAGAAAAGATCCAGCACCAGCTTTCAAGCCTGGCTGCTTTTGCGTTTGAACAAGCACCATTTGTTTTCACTTCCAGAGCCGTGCTGTGTTGATGGGGATTTTGGTTCCTGCTGAAATCCAATGATCTTTGCGAGCCAGGCGAGGGAGTGAGCTTAAAGGCGCCTGGACCTATGGATGCGTTGGCAGATGGAGGAAAGATCCAGCAACAGCTTTCAAGCCTGGCTCCTTTTGTCTTTGTGCAACCAGCATTTGTTTGCAGTTTTAGAGCCGTGCTATTTCCATGGGCATTTCGGTTCATCCAGAATTCCAGTGGTTCTTGTAAGCTAGGTAACAGACTCAGCGTAAAGATGGATGGGTATATGAATGTGTTGGTAGGTGGAGAAAAGATGCAGCAACAGCTTCCAAGCCTTGCTCCTTTTGCCTTTGAGGAAGCAGCATTTATTTGCAGCTTCATAGCTATGCTGTTTTCCTGGGCATTCTGGTTAGTGCTGAATTCAGATTGTTCCTTCGAGCCAGGCAAAAGACTGAGCTTACAGACGTAATAATCTGTGATTGTGTTGGCAGATGGAGAAAAGATGCAGCAAGAGCTTCCATGACTGGCTCCTTTTGCCTTCCAGCGAGCAGCATTTGTTTGCAGTTCCAGAGAAGTGGAGTTTTGACGGGCATTGTGGTTTGCAGTTTCAGAGCCCTCCCGGGCTCTCTCGGCATCTTGTTGTTTGGTGAATACAAATGCTCCTGGCGAGCCAGGAAAAGGACTGAGGCCCAAGTTGAACGGGGCTATAAATGCGTGGGCAGAGGGAGAAAAGATCCAGCACCAGCTTTCAAGCCTGGCTCCTTTTGCGTTTGAACAAGCACCATTTGTTTTCACTTCCAGAGCCGTGCTGTGTTGATGGGGATTTTGGTTCCTGCTGAAATCCAATGATCTTTGCGAGCCAGGCAAGGGAGTGAGCTTAAAGGCGCCTGGATCTATGGATGCGTTGGCAGACGGAGGAAAGATCCAGCAACAGCTTTCAAGCCTGGCTCCTTTTGTCTTTGTGCAACCAGCATTTGTTTGCAGTTTTAGAGCCGTGCTATTTCCATGGGCATTTCGGTTCATCCAGAATTCCAGTGGTTCTTGTAAGCTAGGTAACAGACTCAGCGTAAAGATGGATGGGTATATGAATGTGTTGGTAGGTGGAGAAAAGATGCAGCAACAGCTTCCAAGCCTTGCTCCTTTTGCCTTTGAGGAAGCAGCATTTATTTGCAGCTTCATAGCTATGCTGTTTTCCTGGGCATTCTGGTTAGTGCTGAATTCAGATTGTTCCTTCGAGCCAGGCAAAAGACTGAGCTTACAGACGTAATAATCTGTGATTGTGTTGGCAGATGGAGAAAAGATGCAGCAAGAGCTTCCATGACTGGCTCCTTTTGCCTTCCAGCGAGCAGCATTTGTTTGCAGTTCCAGAGAAGTGGAGTTTTGATGGGCATTGTGGTTTGCAGTTTCAGAGCCCTCCCGGGCTCTCTCGGCATCTTGTTGTTTGGTGAATACAAATGCTCCTGGCGAGCCAGGAAAAGGACTGAGGCCCAAGTTGAACGGGGCTATAAATGCGTGGGCAGAGGGAGAAAAGATCCAGCACCAGCTTTCAAGCCTGGCTCCTTTTGCGTTTGAACAAGCACCATTTGTTTTCACTTCCAGAGCCGTGCTGTGTTGATGGGGATTTTGGTTCCTGCTGAAATCCAATGATCTTTGCGAGCCAGGCAAGGGAGTGAGCTTAAAGGCGCCTGGATCTATGGATGCGTTGGCAGATGGAGGAAAGATCCAGCAACAGCTTTCAAGCCTGGCTCCTTTTGTCTTTGTGCAACCAGCATTTGTTTGCCGTTTTAGAGCCGTGCTATTTCCATGGGCATTTCGGTTCATCCAGAATTCCAGTGGTTCTTGTAAGCTAGGTAACAGACTCAGCGTAAAGATGGATGGGTATATGAATGTGTTGGTAGGTGGAGAAAAGATGCAGCAACAGCTTCCAAGCCTTGCTCCTTTTGCCTTTGAGGAAGCAGCATTTATTTGCAGCTTCATAGCTATGCTGTTTTCCTGGGCATTTTGGTTAGTGCTGAATTCAGATTGTTCCTTCGAGCCAGGCAAAAGACTGAGCTTACAGACGTAATAATCTGTGATTGTGTTGGCAGATGGAGAAAAGATGCAGCAAGAGCTTCCATGACTGGCTCCTTTTGCCTTCCAGCGAGCAGCATTTGTTTGCAGTTCCAGAGAAGTGGAGTTTTGATGGGCATTGGGGTTTGCAGTTTCAGAGCCCTCCCGGGCTCTCTCGGCATCTTGTTGTTTGGTGAATACAAATGCTCCTGGCGAGCCAGGAAAAGGACTGAGGCCCAAGTTGAACGGGGCTATAAATGCGTGGGCAGAGGGAGAAAAGATCCAGCACCAGCTTTCAAGCCTGGCTCCTTTTGCGTTTGAACAAGCACCATTTGTTTTCACTTCCAGAGCCGTGCTGTGTTGATGGGGATTTTGGTTCCTGCTGAAATCCAATGATCTTTGCGAGCCAGGCGAGGGAGTGAGCTTAAAGGCGCCTGGATCTATGGATGCGTTGGCAGATGGAGGAAAGATCCAGCAACAGCTTTCAAGCCTGGCTCCTTTTGTCTTTGTGCAACCAGCATTTGTTTGCCGTTTTAGAGCCGTGCTATTTCCATGGGCATTTCGGTTCATCCAGAATTCCAGTGGTCCTTGTAAGCTAGGTAACAGACTCAGCGTAAAGATGGATGGGTATATGAATGTGTTGGTAGGTGGAGAAAAGATCCAGCACCAGCTTTCAAGCCTGGCTCCTTTTGCGTTTGAACAAGCACCATTTATTTGCAGCTTCATAGCTATGCTGTTTTCCTGGGCATTTTGGTTAGTGCTGAATTCAAATTGTTTCTTCGAGCCAGGCAAAAGACTGAGCTTACAGACGTAATAATCTGTGATTGTGTTGGCAGATGGAGAAAAGATGCAGCAAGAGCTTCCATGACTGGCTCCTTTTGCCTTCCAGCGAGCAGCATTTGTTTGCAGTTCCAGAGAAGTGGAGTTTTGATGGGCATTGGGGTTTGCAGTTTCAGAGCCCTCCCGGGCTCTCTCGGCATCTTGTTGTTTGGTGAATACAAATGCTCCTGGCGAGCCAGGAAAAGGACTGAGGCCCAAGTTGAACGGGGCTATAAATGCGTGGGCAGAGGGAGAAAAGATCCAGCACCAGCTTTCAAGCCTGGCTCCTTTTGCGTTTGAACAAGCACCATTTGTTTTCACTTCCAGAGCCGTGCTGTGTTGATGGGGATTTTGGTTCCTGCTGAAATCCAATGATCTTTGCGAGCCAGGCAAGGGAGTGAGCTTAAAGGCGCCTGGATCTATGGATGCGTTGGCAGACGGAGGAAAGATCCAGCAACAGCTTTCAAGCCTGGCTCCTTTTGTCTTTGTGCAACCAGCATTTGTTTGCAGTTTTAGAGCCGTGCTATTTCCATGGGCATTTCGGTTCATCCAGAATTCCAGTGGTCCTTGTAAGCTAGGTAACAGACTCAGCGTAAAGATGGATGGGTATATGAATGTGTTGGTAGGTGGAGAAAAGATGCAGCAACAGCTTCCAAGCCTTGCTCCTTTTGCCTTTGAGGAAGCAGCATTTATTTGCAGCTTCATAGCTATGCTGTTTTCCTGGGCATTTTGGTTAGTGCTGAATTCAGATTGTTTCTTCGAGTCAGGCAAAAGACTGAGCTTACAGACGTAATAATCTGTGATTGTGTTGGCAGATGGAGAAAAGATGCAGCAAGAGCTTCCATGACTGGCTCCTTTTGCCTTCCAGCGAGCAGCATTTGTTTGCAGTTCCAGAGAAGTGGAGTTTTGACGGGCATTGTGGTTTGCAGTTTCAGAGCCCTCCCGGGCTCTCTCGGCATCTTGTTGTTTGGTGAATACAAATGCTCCTGGCGAGCCAGGAAAAGGACTGAGGCCCAAGTTGAACGGGGCTATAAATGCGTGGGCAGAGGGAGAAAAGATCCAGCACCAGCTTTCAAGCCTGGCTCCTTTTGCGTTTGAACAAGCACCATTTGTTTTCACTTCCAGAGCCGTGCTGTGTTGATGGGGATTTTGGTTCCTGCTGAAATCCAATGATCTTTGCGAGCCAGGCGAGGGAGTGAGCTTAAAGGCGCCTGGACCTATGGATGCGTTGGCAGATGGAGGAAAGATCCAGCAACAGCTTTCAAGCCTGGCTCCTTTTGTCTTTGTGCAACCAGCATTTGTTTGCAGTTTTAGAGCCGTGCTATTTCCATGGGCATTTCGGTTCATCCAGAATTCCAGTGGTTCTTGTAAGCTAGGTAACAGACTCAGCGTAAAGATGGATGGGTATACGAATGTGTTGGTAGGTGGAGAAAAGATGCAGCAACAGCTTCCAAGCCTTGCTCCTTTTGCCTTTGAGGAAGCAGCATTTATTTGCAGCTTCATAGCTATGCTGTTTTCCTGGGCATTTTGGTTAGTGCTGAATTCAGATTGTTTCTTCGAGCCAGGCAAAAGACTGAGCTTACAGACGTAATAATCTGTGATTGTGTTGGCAGATGGAGAAAAGATGCAGCAAGAGCTTCCATGACTGGCTCCTTTTGCCTTCCAGCGAGCAGCATTTGTTTGCAGTTCCAGAGAAGTGGAGTTTTGATGGGCATTGGGGTTTGCAGTTTCAGAGCCCTCCCGGGCTCTCTCGGCATCTTGTTGTTTGGTGAATACAAATGCTCCTGGCGAGCCAGGAAAAGGACTGAGGCCCAAGTTGAACGGGGCTATAAATGCGTGGGCAGAGGGAGAAAAGATCCAGCACCAGCTTTCAAGCCTGGCTCCTTTTGCGTTTGAACAAGCACCATTTGTTTTCACTTCCAGAGCCGTGCTGTGTTGATGGGGATTTTGGTTCCTGCTGAAATCCAATGATCTTTGCGAGCCAGGCAAGGGAGTGAGCTTAAAGGCGCCTGGATCTATGGATGCGTTGGCAGACGGAGGAAAGATCCAGCAACAGCTTTCAAGCCTGGCTCCTTTTGTCTTTGTGCAACCAGCATTTGTTTGCAGTTTTAGAGCCGTGCTATTTCCATGGGCATTTCGGTTCATCCAGAATTCCAGTGGTCCTTGTAAGCTAGGTAACAGACTCAGCGTAAAGATGGATGGGTATACGAATGTGTTGGTAGGTGGAGAAAAGATGCAGCAACAGCTTCCAAGCCTTGCTCCTTTTGCCTTTGAGGAAGCAGCATTTATTTGCAGCTTCATAGCTATGCTGTTTTCCTGGGCATTCTGGTTAGTGCTGAATTCAGATTGTTCCTTCGAGCCAGGCAAAAGACTGAGCTTACAGACGTAATAATCTGTGATTGTGTTGGCAGATGGAGAAAAGATGCAGCAAGAGCTTCCATGACTGGCTCCTTTTGCCTTCCAGCGAGCAGCATTTGTTTGCAGTTCCAGAGAAGTGGAGTTTTGATGGGCATTGGGGTTTGCAGTTTCAGAGCCCTCCCGGGCTCTCTCGGCATCTTGTTGTTTGGTGAATACAAATGCTCCTGGCGAGCCAGGAAAAGGACTGAGGCCCAAGTTGAATGGGGCTATAAATGCGTGGGCAGAGGGAGAAAAGATCCAGCACCAGCTTTCAAGCCTGGCTCCTTTTGCGTTTGAACAAGCACCATTTGTTTTCACTTCCAGAGCCGTGCTGTGTTGATGGGGATTTTGGTTCCTGCTGAAATCCAATGATCTTTGCGAGCCAGGCGAGGGAGTGAGCTTAAAGGCGCCTGGATCTATGGATGCGTTGGCAGATGGAGGAAAGATCCAGCAACAGCTTTCAAGCCTGGCTCCTTTTGTCTTTGTGCAACCAGCATTTGTTTGCCGTTTTAGAGCCGTGCTATTTCCATGGGCATTTCGGTTCATCCAGAATTCCAGTGGTCCTTGTAAGCTAGGTAACAGACTCAGCGTAAAGATGGATGGGTATATGAATGTGTTGGTAGGTGGAGAAAAGATGCAGCAACAGCTTCCAAGCCTTGCTCCTTTTGCCTTTGAGGAAGCAGCATTTATTTGCAGCTTCATAGCTATGCTGTTTTCCTGGGCATTCTGGTTAGTGCTGAATTCAGATTGTTCCTTCGAGCCAGGCAAAAGACTGAGCTTACAGACGTAATAATCTGTGATTGTGTTGGCAGATGGAGAAAAGATGCAGCAAGAGCTTCCATGACTGGCTCCTTTTGCCTTCCAGCGAGCAGCATTTGTTTGCAGTTCCAGAGAAGTGGAGTTTTGATGGGCATTGTGGTTTGCAGTTTCAGAGCCCTCCCGGGCTCTCTCGGCATCTTGTTGTTTGGTGAATACAAATGCTCCTGGCGAGCCAGGAAAAGGACTGAGGCCCAAGTTGAACGGGGCTATAAATGCGTGGGCAGAGGGAGAAAAGATCCAGCACCAGCTTTCAAGCCTGGCTCCTTTTGCGTTTGAACAAGCACCATTTGTTTTCACTTCCAGAGCCGTGCTGTGTTGATGGGGATTTTGGTTCCTGCTGAAATCCAATGATCTTTGCGAGCCAGGCGAGGGAGTGAGCTTAAAGGCGCCTGGATCTATGGATGCGTTGGCAGACGGAGGAAAGATCCAGCACCAGCTTTCAAGCCTGGCTCCTTTTGTCTTTGTGCAACCAGCATTTGTTTGCAGTTTTAGAGCCGTGCTATTTCCATGGGCATTTCGGTTCATCCAGAATTCCAGTGGTTCTTGTAAGCTAGGTAACAGACTCAGCGTAAAGATGGATGGGTATATGAATGTGTTGGTAGGTGGAGAAAAGATGCAGCAACAGCTTCCAAGCCTTGCTCCTTTTTCCTTTGAGGAAGCAGCATTTATTTGCAGCTTCATAGCTATGCTGTTTTCCTGGGCATTCTGGTTAGTGCTGAATTCAGATTGTTCCTTCGAGCCAGGCAAAAGACTGAGCTTACAGACGTAATAATCTGTGATTGTGTTGGCAGATGGAGAAAAGATGCAGCAAGAGCTTCCATGACTGGCTCCTTTTGCCTTCCAGCGAGCAGCATTTGTTTGCAGTTCCAGAGAAGTGGAGTTTTGATGGGCATTGTGGTTTGCAGTTTCAGAGCCCTCCCGGGCTCTCTCGGCATCTTGTTGTTTGGTGAATACAAATGCTCCTGGCGAGCCAGGAAAAGGACTGAGGCCCAAGTTGAATGGGGCTATAAATGCGTGGGCAGAGGGAGAAAAGATCCAGCACCAGCTTTCAAGCCTGGCTCCTTTTGCGTTTGAACAAGCACCATTTGTTTTCACTTCCAGAGCCGTGCTGTGTTGATGGGGATTTTGGTTCCTGCTGAAATCCAATGATCTTTGCGAGCCTGGCTCCTTTTGCGTTTGAACAAGCACCATTTGTTTTCACTTCCAGAGCCGTGCTGTGTTGATGGGGATTTTGGTTCCTGCTGAAATCCAATGATCTTTGCGAGCCAGGCAAGGGAGTGAGCTTAAAGGCGCCTGGATCTATGGATGCGTTGGCAGACGGAGGAAAGATCCAGCAACAGCTTTCAAGCCTGGCTCCTTTTGTCTTTGTGCAACCAGCATTTGTTTGCAGTTTTAGAGCCGTGCTATTTCCATGGGCATTTCGGTTCATCCAGAATTCCAGTGGTTCTTGTAAGCTAGGTAACAGACTCAGCGTAAAGATGGATGGGTATACGAATGTGTTGGTAGGTGGAGAAAAGATGCAGCAACAGCTTCCAAGCCTTGCTCCTTTTGCCTTTGAGGAAGCAGCATTTATTTGCAGCTTCATAGCTATGCTATTTTCCTGGGCATTTTGGTTAGTGCTGAATTCAGATTGTTCCTTCGAGCCAGGCAAAAGACTGAGCTTACAGACGTAATAATCTGTGATTGTGTTGGCAGATGGAGAAAAGATGCAGCAAGAGCTTCCATGACTGGCTCCTTTTGCCTTCCAGCGAGCAGCATTTGTTTGCAGTTCCAGAGAAGTGGAGTTTTGATGGGCATTGGGGTTTGCAGTTTCAGAGCCCTCCCGGGCTCTCTCGGCATCTTGTTGTTTGGTGAATACAAATGCTCCTGGCGAGCCAGGAAAAGGACTGAGGCCCAAGTTGAACGGGGCTATAAATGCGTGGGCAGAGGGAGAAAAGATCCAGCACCAGCTTTCAAGCCTGGCTCCTTTTGCGTTTGAACAAGCACCATTTGTTTTCACTTCCAGAGCCGTGCTGTGTTGATGGGGATTTTGGTTCCTGCTGAAATCCAATGATCTTTGCGAGCCAGGCGAGGGAGTGAGCTTAAAGGCGCCTGGACCTATGGATGCGTTGGCAGATGGAGGAAAGATCCAGCAACAGCTTTCAAGCCTGGCTCCTTTTGTCTTTGTGCAACCAGCATTTGTTTGCCGTTTTAGAGCCGTGCTATTTCCATGGGCATTTCGGTTCATCCAGAATTCCAGTGGTCCTTGTAAGCTAGGTAACAGACTCAGCGTAAAGATGGATGGGTATATGAATGTGTTGGTAGGTGGAGAAAAGATGCAGCAACAGCTTCCAAGCCTTGCTCCTTTTGCCTTTGAGGAAGCAGCATTTATTTGCAGCTTCATAGCTATGCTGTTTTCCTGGGCATTTTGGTTAGTGCTGAATTCAGATTGTTTCTTCGAGCCAGGCAAAAGACTGAGCTTACAGACGTAATAATCTGTGATTGTGTTGGCAGATGGAGAAAAGATGCAGCAAGAGCTTCCATGACTGGCTCCTTTTGCCTTCCAGCGAGCAGCATTTGTTTGCAGTTCCAGAGAAGTGGAGTTTTGATGGGCATTGGGGTTTGCAGTTTCAGAGCCCTCCCGGGCTCTCTCGGCATCTTGTTGTTTGGTGAATACAAATGCTCCTGGCGAGCCAGGAAAAGGACTGAGGCCCAAGTTGAATGGGGCTATAAATGCGTGGGCAGAGGGAGAAAAGATCCAGCACCAGCTTTCAAGCCTGGCTCCTTTTGCGTTTGAACAAGCACCATTTGTTTTCACTTCCAGAGCCGTGCTGTGTTGATGGGGATTTTGGTTCCTGCTGAAATCCAATGATCTTTGCGAGCCAGGCGAGGGAGTGAGCTTAAAGGCGCCTGGATCTATGGATGCGTTGGCAGACGGAGGAAAGATCCAGCAACAGCTTTCAAGCCTGGCTCCTTTTGTCTTTGTGCAACCAGCATTTGTTTGCAGTTTTAGAGCCGTGCTATTTCCATGGGCATTTCGGTTCATCCAGAATTCCAGTGGTCCTTGTAAGCTAGGTAACAGACTCAGCGTAAAGATGGATGGGTATATGAATGTGTTGGTAGGTGGAGAAAAGATGCAGCAACAGCTTCCAAGCCTTGCTCCTTTTTCCTTTGAGGAAGCAGCATTTATTTGCAGCTTCATAGCTATGCTGTTTTCCTGGGCATTTTGGTTAGTGCTGAATTCAGATTGTTCCTTCGAGCCAGGCAAAAGACTGAGCTTACAGACGTAATAATCTGTGATTGTGTTGGCAGATGGAGAAAAGATGCAGCAAGAGCTTCCATGACTGGCTCCTTTTGCCTTCCAGCGAGCAGCATTTGTTTGCAGTTCCAGAGAAGTGGAGTTTTGATGGGCATTGGGGTTTGCAGTTTCAGAGCCCTCCCGGGCTCTCTCGGCATCTTGTTGTTTGGTGAATACAAATGCTCCTGGCGAGCCAGGAAAAGGACTGAGGCCCAAGTTGAACGGGGCTATAAATGCGTGGGCAGAGGGAGAAAAGATCCAGCACCAGCTTTCAAGCCTGGCTCCTTTTGCGTTTGAACAAGCACCATTTGTTTTCACTTACAGAGCCGTGCTGTGTTGATGGGGATTTTGGTTCCTGCTGAAATCCAATGATCTTTGCGAGCCAGGCGAGGGAGTGAGCTTAAAGGCGCCTGGATCTATGGATGCGTTGGCAGACGGAGGAAAGATCCAGCAACAGCTTTCAAGCCTGGCTCCTTTTGTCTTTGTGCAACCAGCATTTGTTTGCAGTTTTAGAGCCGTGCTATTTCCATGGGCATTTCGGTTCATCCAGAATTCCAGTGGTTCTTGTAAGCTAGGTAACAGACTCAGCGTAAAGATGGATGGGTATATGAATGTGTTGGTAGGTGGAGAAAAGATGCAGCAACAGCTTCCAAGCCTTGCTCCTTTTGCCTTTGAGGAAGCAGCATTTATTTGCAGCTTCATAGCTATGCTGTTTTCCTGGGCATTTTGGTTAGTGCTGAATTCAGATTGTTTCTTCGAGCCAGGCAAAAGACTGAGCTTACAGACGTAATAATCTGTGATTGTGTTGGCAGATGGAGAAAAGATGCAGCAAGAGCTTCCATGACTGGCTCCTTTTGCCTTCCAGCGAGCAGCATTTGTTTGCAGTTCCAGAGAAGTGGAGTTTTGATGGGCATTGGGGTTTGCAGTTTCAGAGCCCTCCCGGGCTCTCTCGGCATCTTGTTGTTTGGTGAATACAAATGCTCCTGGCGAGCCAGGAAAAGGACTGAGGCCCAAGTTGAATGGGGCTATAAATGCGTGGGCAGAGGGAGAAAAGATCCAGCACCAGCTTTCAAGCCTGGCTCCTTTTGCGTTTGAACAAGCACCATTTGTTTTCACTTACAGAGCCGTGCTGTGTTGATGGGGATTTTGGTTCCTGCTGAAATCCAATGATCTTTGCGAGCCAGGCGAGGGAGTGAGCTTAAAGGCGCCTGGATCTATGGATGCGTTGGCAGACGGAGGAAAGATCCAGCAACAGCTTTCAAGCCTGGCTCCTTTTGTCTTTGTGCAACCAGCATTTGTTTGCAGTTTTAGAGCCGTGCTATTTC